>APFE031591349.1:73520-85548 GCA_000404065.3 Pinus taeda
AATATTGCAGATCTCAAGCAAAAACACACTTTAAGACATTATCTTTGTGGTCAAAGTTTACAAGGCTCTGTGAATGTGCCTAACTGAGGCAAATGGTATGAAAGAATTCAGGGAATGAATGGTGTTCAACTCTTCACCTGAAAGAAGCTACATGTTCCAGATCCTATCAGCTTTTATTATGTTATTCAACAAACCTTGTGTCAAGATCATTTTCGATCTTTCTTCCAAAGACAACATGCAACAAGATTGAGTTTATTATTAGTGATGATAACATATTTTGATGGTTTTGAAAGAGATATATTGTGAGTGAACTAATCTGCAAGAAGTTATAAATGCATCACTTGTAGAGATATACACCATTGAATTGGGTGCCAGAGTATGGGAGCCTTTGATTACATATAGACTTAGTTTGAACTTAACGCAGCGATTGGATTGACATTGGATCACATCAATCACAACTACAAGAGTAAAGGCAACTTGCACCCATTCCAGGATTGTATACTGCACTATTTCAATCAAAGTTATATCACATCCACTAAAACAAAGGAGATACATCAATTCGGGCGAGCGTTGTTTGGCTTTCCACGAAACAGACCTAAGGTTGCAATGAGTATACTCCATATCCTCAAGTGAAGTAACCCACAACTATGTCCACAAAGGATTGTATCCATTTCTAATAAAAGTTACTTGCAGCAATTGCCAACAATATTTTCTCTCGCAGGTTAAAGCTAAAGAAATATCAGTCATCTAGTGAAAATGGGAAGCCCTAGTCAAAGGGCTGAAATTTGAATACCTATGCAAATTTGGTGTGGAAACATATTTGTGGTCAGATCAATATTAGCATCACCATTTATACACAGAGGCATCATAAAAAGAAGTATTGAAATGAAACTCCTCCTGTTCAAGGCAGTTGTGACATTTTGGGCAAATTATTGGCGATAATACCTTGTTCACAATCAAAGTTATGAATAAGTCATGACCATGGATAGTATGGTGCCATTTGTATCTCTCTGTTAATCTGCCAAGGGCTGATTCAATAGCCCAAACAGGCTGAGTTAGTTTCCCAAGGAATCAATTCCTGGAGCTGCATGTGGAGGATTCGTTCCGAAAACAAAGATGCAGCCAAAAATTCAATGATAATTGGGCACTTCGATATTTAGATCATGCTTAACCATGACTGATCATAACAAAATTTAATTTGGCAGCACTATTCATGTGTATATCAAACACATATATGTCATAAGTAATCCAAAATACCTCTACCTAGATATGATCCAGTACTTTGAAATAGAATCATGACAGAGATGTGCCCTGGTCCCTTCTTCTAAAGAATATTTTAAATCATGTCAATGTCAAGCATTCCTCTGAGTCCTTCAGTCATTTACATTAAAGGAATGAAATTTGAAAACTTCATTAAATCTCTTCATTCTCACCTAAAGTTTGATCTTTCTACAATGGCATGTTTAGTGCTTTGATATTCTACCTTGAATGACTGGTTATATCTACAATCATGTGTTGCTTTCACCTGACCTATTTAAGTTGAAGAAGCGAAAAGGAATCAGAATTAAGATCTTATCATTTTCACAGTAGCCGTGTTGTCAATTAGTCTCTCTATACAATATCTTTATTGTCATACAACAACAAGCTTCAGGGTTTCATCACTATTACCCCTCAGCAATTGCTCAGATCTGCCATTATACATCTTGGGAAAAATTCCTAATGATAAATCCTCCTGTGAACCTATTCAATATATACGTGTAGTGAGGAACCTCAAAAGATCATTCACCACAACATTAGCTAGCATGATATTATCATTGTCTTAAATGAATGGTTTGTTGTCTAGAGGCTCCACTAAGAGTGTACTGGAGGACTGGAAAGGCATCAACTATGGTCATGGTGGTAGCATCTGTTGTAGTGAATTGTAGCAGTAATTACAGGAGCGGTAATGATATATGGAAGCAGCCATTTATATCTACATCTAGCAGCTGGAGTAATGAAAGACTATGTGCACCTTATGATTGACACCCTTAGATACCCTTGGATATTTGTGCATGGCACTTTGGAGCAGTTTCTTGTAACAACCCTTATAAGCATGAAATCAGAGGTGAATTGTAGAAAATGCATACCAGATCCTATGCCTCAGCAAGCACAATGAGCAAAGGAAATTGTGAGGATCCTGATTACGTCATTGGGCTCTTTAATGCGTTGAGCCTAAAGAATGTTTGATGAATATGAATATCTGAATATGGAAGATCCCTCCTCATCATGGAAGGGATAACTTAATGCATTCGTCACAATCATCTAGCAAAGGAAGATAATGCAAATTTTTTAGGGACAATATCATGGTGCCCTGTGAAAAATCTTTCACATAAGAAGCTCATGAAACAAGGCTTCAGAGGGAGCCATAAAATCCCTGACAATATGACCAGATGATTTGATGTTTGTTGATAAAGGCAGTCTTGGAAGATGATTATGATTGATGATGGCTCGGTGATAATCCTAATTCTCTGAACATTTGCTAGTGGAAATAATTAATGTGATCTGAAAGTGGCACACAAAGAACTACTCTGCTCACTGTTATTTGGTCTCTTTATGTTGTTGAAGTCATCTAAAGATAAGTTGATGTGACATTATGCTCAATGCCTCATTTAATACTCAGATTTAAAAGTTGGCACTGTGTTCACTATTGGAATTTTGCATGTGAATACATTGCGCCATCTTTGATGATATCTATGCTCTAAAAGAAATTCATATCCTCACATAATACCTTATTCTTCAGATTTATTAGCACTGTTAATTAAGGTATGATTGTCTGCAAAGGTTAGTGATTCTATATATGTCTTGACTGAACAATTTTTGGGAAGCATTTCTACACTAAATACAAATTAAATATGTCCTTTAATGAAACAATGTGTTGACTCTTTGAACGCTATGATATCACGGGGCACGTAGAATTAATGATCTGTTTCCTCATCTGAACAAGTCATATTTAATACATGACTATAAATACAGATGTTCTAGGCATAACACAATCATAACCAAGAAAACATTGTATTGTTTGATGTGTAAAGTCTGAATTTGTGCCAACACTTTGGATATTTGATTCACATGACAGCTTTAGATCTATGCTTGGCTAGAATTTTGTGGACAGTAGTTTAACATAAGCTTGGATCATATGTGAACATTAACATGAATGACACCTAGATGATATATATGTTAACTTTGGTATTTTCATGACATCTCTGAGAATTGCAAATGCCTAAGTTCATGATCTAGATAATGCACTCGCTGTTACATTTTCACCTTATTTAATAACACTTTGGTGTTGTGTTTTGTGCACTTTACACTTGATACACAAATGGGATAAAACCATGGTAATTGGCACTCAAACATCTTAATAATAAATGTTATGACACTGTTATCTTTTGGCTTTTATTGATACATAAGAAATATCTCCAGAATGATCTAAACGCTATTGCCATCTTTGTTGTAATACTCTTGAGCATTGTGTTTTCTAAGCATTGCTGGCACATTTGTATTTCCTCCATAGTATCGAACTCATGGTTATATTGGTTGCTCACTGTTTCTTCTATTACACTTCTACTCTGTGATGGAATTTCTGCCCCTATTAACACTGTTGAACATACTTTGATGCTTGAACTAAATCATCATTATAAGGATTGTGGAATGGTCTAGATTATCTCTAAATTCTGCCATCATAAATTTCATTGAGAATTAAGTTCGTTTGTGGTGATGATGACCTATGGTTTTTCATGCACTAATTTAACATATAATCTACCTTTTTTTGTCATGAGTTGATATTTCTTCATGGCGTAATTGAATATCTGGTTGTGGGAATTATTAAGAGATCACAATTTCCAAATTCATGGAGATATGATTGATGAACGGGTTTAAACTGTTCATACATATATACAGATCCTTATACAAGGCCTCGATCTAAATGAGGCTAACTATCTATTGAGATATTATCCATCCACAAATAATAAAGTAAAATAGCTCAATTTTTTCAAGGAAAAGCATGCCAATGCAACATGCCAACAAGCGGTTGTAATCTTGATTGGTCAAGATGGATGAAAAGAGACAGTAATAGAATAGAGAAACAATGGAGCAATTTGGAATTGGACACCTTTCAGGCTATGTAACTCAAAGGTTGAGGACACAACATTCTTATTGAGTCATATAGCATAGACGTAGTATGGGAAATACAATGACTGTGTAGAGCGTGGGAAATACCTTCTTGTTTATGAATATCTCAACAATGGAACTCTCCATGGTATGTTACACTTTGCAAATGATAGTGGTAAGAGATTGACCTAGAACTCTTGTGTGAGGGTTACACTAGGCATTTTTTAGGCACTAATTTTCCTCCATATATCTCCTGAGAACATAACAATAGAGAGAAGCTCACAAACGTTATTATACAAAAAAACGGAGGTGTGCTAGGAGCTATAAGATTCTACACCACGTGTAACACTCAATTATGGAGGTGTCAGTCTTAGAATTACTCTTAAAATTAGGGTATTGTTGGCCCAAATATGAAGTTCCAGGCAAGCATTTAAAGGACTATTAGAGGCTGCAACATATAAGCTTATTTTGGATCAATAGAGGAAGTGTAGAGGATGGGTCTATGCCTCCAAGGAAGTGTTCTGTATCCACTACAGCATTCATGTCAAGTAAGCCAAATAGCCTGACTTTCCTCTTAGCAAATTTTGAAGCTACAGGAATTAGAATTAATCTAATTGCTACCTTTGATGTGTTCATGTTTGACCCTTGGTTTAATATGCCATGAAATAAAAAGCAATGGATTGAATGCATAAAGTTTAGGGTCTGCCACATCTTCATATGTTAATGCTTATTATTGTGATATACAATAGCCATTTATATGTCTGGTGTAAGATTCCTCTTAAGATTTCTATCCAACAACAACATCTGTGTGGTAAAAGGTGTACTGTCAGAGGTTGCCCAATCAAAAATAACAACCAAAAGGGACCTTACTATGCACACATATGAAGAATTAAGAAGATGGTTATCTATGAGTGTTGATGTGGAGGTATGGGGCAAAATTACACACGCAGCGAACCTTTTTTTTCAACGAATCAAGATCTAAAAAGGAAAATGTGTGATAGCGTTTGGAGAAATGCCAACCTAACCCACAAATTTGTTGACATTTTGTTGGAGCTGACCTATAATTGTTCCTTAATTTAATAAATAGGTAAAATAGGACTGACTTTTCAATGCAAAATATAAATTGATAGGAATAAGACCAAATTGTTAAAGTCTAAAAATTGGTATGGTTTAAAGTGACCAATCCCTTTGAAAAATCTTAAATGTGGAAATGAAGGTTAAGCCTCATTCTAGAACCCCTTGGGGCATCCATTTTAGGAATTGGTGTAGGATGCAACACTTCAGAAGAATTTTTGTAGTAGTGATGTCAACACTTGTATGGTGACATGGAGTTGGAGTTGGCATGTCAAAGCCATACTCCCTATGAGTAGGATGCATGATGTTCAACAACTTGATCACTTGCGATCAAGTCCAATTAGGGTGTGGGCCAGGATCAGGAATACATACTCATTCTTCCTCGATAAAGCCACCCTAAAATGTCAAGGTCATTTGATCTAATAAATTTCCTATATTATAATCAAAACAATGTGTATCATTAAGATCTATTAAAACTCCATATAGTCTACCTTCGAGCTAGCTAGATCTGAACTTCATGCAGAAGACTCTAGCTAATTGGAAAGATACCAGTAATACAAAAAAATGGAATTTAAATAAAGGAATAACACATTTATCCTAGGTCCCAAAATGCTTTGGATCCAGGATGTCTGGAACTATAAAAGAGAAGAGGGTAAAACTACTAATTGTATTGACACCAAATCCCAAGAACAAATTACAAGTAGAAAGGAGAATGAAGCCCCATGATCAAACCTACTTAATTATCTCTAAATACTAATTAAATATATGTACCGTCCTTTTAAGTAATGTCCTGTCACCACTCAAATTCTCACTACATTGAAAATTCTAAAGATGCCATAATAATATGATCCTGGAGGCAACTAATAGGCAAACCACCTACTTTGACCTTAGAAGCCTCACCTAGAAGTTGCCTCTATGCTCTAACATTTATGGTTTAGACTTCTAAACATGGTGAGGGTTTGAGCAATAACAAAGCCCCACTCTTCACCAACAATAAGCATGCATGCTCACTCTAACTGAACCTTGAACATAATTTCTTAAGAAAGACATAATAATCTATGTGTAAGTGGATAACACTATATGCAAGGCACACTTAATTGTAACTAGATAGATAAGATTAAGTTTCAAATAAACCACATGTATCCACCTTAACCAGTGTACTATCTTCGGCATGAGAATTCCTTTACCATAAATAATTTCCAACCAACTATAACCCTGCAAGTATGATGCCATGTAATGCATATTTGATTTCTAACTTATTGTACATTTAGATTTTGCACCAATAAATGTAAATTCCAGGTTTCTCATGAGCAATTTTGTTCCCACAAGGAGGTTGGACTTGGTACAATTGAAAATTGTTAAAATTGGCAACTAGGGCCAAACTCCATGTGGGTCATAATATTTATGACAGCTGATAGTTTTCTTGGATTCCTCTCATTGAGAGGTGTAGGATTGATCTAAAGATCATCTGATTCTGATAAGTATTCATGTAGATACGAATTTATTTGTCTTATGGGACAATTCGTCAAGGTCGGTTAGCAACTAAACTGCCCCTACTTGTGCTCCACATTTTAGTATAAACACAAGTGCCTTGCAAGTCATTTGTACACACAACTCTCTTGAGATTTCTTTTTCTCCACTTGTTTTGGGTTTTAGTGGAGAGAAGAATCTCTAAGGAGACCCTATACGCAGCAAAAGAAGGATGCCCTAGCCGATGTCATAATGAAGCCTAGCCGTAGGTCTTGTGAAGATTTGGCCACAGTTCAAAGGGAGATCTAGCACGGTGAAGGAGGCCTAACAGCTGATCCTAACTGTAGTATTATCATACCCTAGATGCCCTAATCTATACGTTGTTTTGGAAGGGTTTGAGATAGCCCTTAAACGCAGGAAAAGGGATACCCTAACCGTAGTAATGAGGCTCCCATACGTTGCCCTAACCTAGCTGTCTAAAGGATGCCTAACCGCAGTTATGGAGATGCCCTAAATACGCAACAATGGAAATGAAGGCAGGAACCCTAGCTGCAGGGCTAAGGGAGAGGAGATGCCCTAAACTTAGTTGCTATGTTACCTAATGGAGATGCCACCTAAACATTGTCTTAGAAGAGTGTTCTACACAAGGTATACCCTCATTTTCATGGAAGGAATGCTCTCACACTTAAACGTGGAGATAAATAAGCCACACCTTCATCTATCCTTAACATTGTTCTAAATAAGGATGTTCTAACTATTGTTTTGATGGAAACGCAATCACGAATGATAGAGTCAATTGTTGTCTTAACGAAAGGCTATTGATGTCACTCTAATGTTGTCATTGAGGAGATTGCATTAGCATTGCTATGTGCTAGGCCATAGGCCATAGCACTATAGCTAGCCATCTTGGTCTTATGATGAATGTTGTAACATTATAGGCATCATAGTATATGACAGTAGGATGCATTGTGCAGCATAGTGCACACAGTAGCATCGATGGGTACATGATGCATAGTGCAACATAGTGCACACAGTGGCAGCGATGGGTACAAGATGCATAGTGCAGCATAGTGCACACAATAGCAACGATGGGTATAGGATGTATGGTGCAGCATGGTGTAGCTCAGTGATGTTGGACATAGTGATGGTGCAACCTGGTGTATCTTAGTGATGTTGGACATAGTGATGGTGCATCATGGTGTAGCTCAGTGATGTTGGGCATAGTGATGGTACAGCATGGTATAGCTCAGTAATGTTGAACATAATGATGGTGCAACATGGTGTAGCTTAGTGATGCTTGACATCGTATGATTGTGCAACACAATGATAGGCTCAACATGGTGATGGAGTCACCTTGGAGAATTAGTTGAAGTAGCATGTCTTCAACTGAGTCCAGTTACCTCATGTATCATCTTCTTAGAGATGATATCTGCTCTTATTTAGATAAGTCAAAGTGTTCACTTTTGTTGAGGCAACTAAGACTTTTACTGTTGAGGCTCCTAACCAAAATTCCTATTGGCAAGGGCACTCTTAGGTGTTTGTATTCACTCTTGATGTGCTTCTATTTCCTATATTAATGTTATTTCTCCTTACCATAAAAAAATTGTCTATTTTACTACTACAATCCTTTTTGCATTCTATTTATTTTATGTATTTTATGTTGACTATATTAAACTAATGACATCTACAATCATCAAATATTGTACTATAACCCTGATTCATAATGAAAATCATAGAAACAAAGACATGAATTAAAAGTTAGCTGACATGGAAAAAATGCCACATTGTCATGTATCTTGTGGAAATATACCAAGAACTTACATTAGGAAACCCTAACCACTAGTGACATGTTATCTTTATGGAAAAACGGGCATCAAAGAAGATGGGTCTAGGTGGAGTTCATGCATTCAACTTCAGGTGAAGGAAGAGGTCCAATCTAGCTCAACACCCTAAATTGAAGAATCTGAAAACTCACTGGAAGAAAGGATCATTGTCAAATGAGCGAAACTCCTCTAGGGTTTACTTATTCATGTGAACAGAAAATATTGATTTGTGAGCTGCTAAGAATGCAAACTAGAGTATTTTTCACCCCAAGAAAATTTGTGTCCAATTTTAAAACATCTATGTCTAATTTATAGTGTGAATTTATTATTAGTTGTTCATTCACTGCACAGGGGTTGTATACTGTAACTGTTAGATGCTTGTTTTAGCAGAGTATTTTGTATAAAACAGAGGGGTAGAAGCAATCTAACTGTTTTTCTTGATTATTTTAAGTTGTTTCTCATTCTATTCTTTGTTAATTTTAATTTCTCCCAAAACCTCTGTTGAATCCAGCAAGGGTGAGCTTTGAAAGCAAAGCCATATTGCAACAATTCAAGAGTGATTTAGTCACAGTGTTTTTCAAAAGTCTTGTTTTCTCTAGAATTCCAAATCAAACCCAGAGACGTGAAAAAAAAAACCTTGAAAACAACCAAATGACCAGAAATAAATGAAATGCATGCCAAGCAAACAAAATAGTTAATGACATATATGTGTTTTTATCATGGAAATAGGGGCATTTTGAGCATGCCCTGATTTGCAAAGCATATAGAGGTGTGCATAGAAGAAGTATCCAAAATTTTATTACAATATTTAATTGTAGATGTATAAATCTTATTAATAGGAAAGGAATTGAATACCTAAACTTTAGAATGATAACTCTCGAGAAACAATTAGCTATCCATCTCTGCACAATGATGTTTCTCATATTGAGAAAATTAGCTAAAGTGTAGATTTCCTTCAAATTGAAAGTCTAGGAATGCATATGATTCATCAAACAGTTGATCATGCAAGGAAGGAAGTACTGAATTTATGAAATGAGTGATCATAGAGTAGTTTGTAAAGGAAAAAGATATGATGTAGTATTGATTCCTAGAAACCACCAGATCAATTTCCATTAATCTCAGCAAACTACTCTGAAAAAATAGATAAACAAGGGCACAAAGGGATGTTTCTCCCCAAAATTGGTCAATTGCAAAGGAGGGTCATCAACGACAACAACAAAAAACATTAAGATTAGTAGGTGACTACTTCGTTTACTTTAGGGCATATAGCATTGATTTGGTTCTCCCTGAATAGTAAAGATCAAAATCTTGATTTAATACGAAATTAGTTAAGATTCATTTTTGAATAGTAGCAAAGAGAAATCATTGCAATTTCATATACCCTAAAAACTCGAATTACATTTTCATTGTGGAGGATTTAGAGAAAGTGTGTACATACTTGGTCAAACTTTAAGGTAACAAGAGCGATGTCTGAGGACGGGCCAAAAGTAAAAGCAATGGAGGAACCAGATCCATGGAAGAAGAAAGAATCCCCTATAGAAGAAATTGTGAACCCTCTTCACATAATCGTCCAGCTGGGTGACTCTGAGGGCGCCATCAACAGTCGACCATTATCTCATGACCATGTAATAACTCTACTTGCCAAGTGATTCTTCATACATGTAATTTCATTTTCTTGCCATTTGGTGTTCGGGTGTTAAGCTTGTGCAGACAATGAGCTTAATATAATGAAGCTCGTTCAATGAACTTGCACAACCAACATCATTGAGGTCAAAACCCCGGCATGAAAGCACGATGATAAATCCTAAAATGGGGTGGATTAAGCTTGGGCAAATGAAGAGCATAATATAATGAAGCTTTTTCAATGAACTTGCATAACTGATATCATTGAGATCAAAACCCCAACATGAAAGTGTTAGCGCTTGAAATTTCACCTAGGCTGAGATAGACAAATCTCAAGGCTACATCAAACCATTCAGCCTCGTAGCTAGCCTTACGAGGCAGGAGAAGGCTCTCTCTGGTCAAACTCGGTAGATATTTCAATAGGATGAGCTGACCCAATTAGGAACACTGATATTAGGCTAGTAAACTGATAAAGAGGGTTGATTTAAAACTTTTGGGGTTTTTGGTGGCAATTGGAGGGAGTGCAATTCATGGTGTGGGGATTGAGCTCAGTTTTTGCAGGGGGGGTCTTTGGGGCAAGGTAGGAGTTTGTGTTGATGCCTTTAGCTGAAATGGATGATCAAGGAAGAAAGGAGAAAAGCTAAAGAGGGCAAACAATGACTTTGAATCCTCTCTAGACAGTGGAAAACATAAACCTTAAACAAATTTAAAAGCTGAGCATGGCATGCATGAATTCAAACTTTATCACTTCATTTGTTTAATAAGCGGCAGTAAAGAAAGAGATGGAACACATAAAAACACTTACAATTACAATAAGAGAACACACCATCAACACAAGAGTCCACAAGAATCCCAATGATGTCTGCAAAACCTTGGTCTTCCTTTTCCTCAAATTGCAGAGATACAAGTAAAATATACAATAGGAGCTTCTCCCTCAAGAGTCCAACCTTCCAACCCAACTGGAATTTCTGAATTTGGAGTTGATTTGACCCCTCAAAAGTCATTTCTCCCAAGGCAGCTTTCTGCAACTCAAAAAAGGGGCAAAAAGTCAAAATTTGCATGTATTTTGAGCTTTTGAGAGCCCAAATCTTCATGAAATTTGAAACCCTTCCATAGGCAAGTGCATCTTTGCATGAAAATTCCAAAAATGTACAGTTTTCCCCGTTTTGAGCTATCCTCATGACTGGTCGCGCATGGGGTGAGACCACTCAAACGGCCAAAACCTGTAAAATTCTCAAAAATGCCAAAAATGCCTCAAAACTCTCAAAATTTCTTGGGTTTGCTGCTAGGGGGAGGCTAATGAGTATCATGGTGAGTGAGAGAGGCCTCAGCCAAGATACAGAGCAGGTTGGGCTTCTTCTTCCCTTTAGGAGCCTCGGTCAACCTCCTTTGAAGAATCTTTATTCTTGCCTTACAAACATGCATCCTTGCCCAATAATGATTCTTCATGTTCTTTAGCAGCTTCTTTTCTTGGTTGGACTTTGCCAACAACTTCTCTAAGTGTGTATTCACCCGGATAAGCATGGATTCCCTCTCCTTGGGCAGAAAGTCACCGGGCCTCCTACGGTTGATGACTCGATCACTTCGAATCCTCCATAGCTCATCCAACTCTTTCTCATCCTCAAGTTGTTTGTTTCGCTGCTCTAAATATTTGATTATCCATTTTTCCATCAATAATTTTGTTTGCAGCGAATGAATCTTGGTGCTTTGCTCTCGGATGATATCCTTGAGCTGTGTGCTAGGAGAACCGGCATCAAGATCAATAACCGGATCACCTGACAATCTCTCCTCAATCATGGGTTGCTTGCTCCTCTCTGCTACCTGTGCTGCTGTCGGAAACGAGGCCCCTTCCACCTGGTGTGGAGATAACACTCGCTGACCTGATGATGATG
>APFE031591349.1:107453-130088 GCA_000404065.3 Pinus taeda
ACACAACAACATTATTTTTGTAATGAATAGTCAAAGCAATATGTCTTTTGATAAATACACACAGCTGCATTGTCTTTGTTTTTGCTTTGAATATACACAGCAATATGTTCTCTGTTTTGTAATGACTATGCACAGCAATCTTTTCTCTGTTTTTTGTTTTATTATTTTTCCATTATATTGCTCTTTCTCTTTTTGCACAACATATTTTAATCCTTGCTGTGTTTATTTTTATCCTTGCTGTATGGAGGGCATTAGGGTTGAGGTTAGATTACATAGAGGACATTAGGATTTTAGGAATGTACTTGAGGGAGGGGTAGGGTTTAGAAATTGGGGACGGGGAAACTTAGTATTCTTTGCAAATGAGATTAGATAGAGACATATTATGACAATTGTGAATTTAATGGGAAACAATGGAGGGAATAAATGGGAGTTTAAAACCTTGAAAAAACACCAACCCTAGCACTATGCCTACATGAACAAGCAATAACTAAAATCCATTTCTTTTTACATTTTTGGTGGAAAATATACATGAACACAAGGCCATCATTCATATTTCAAGCATCCAACAGGTTAATAGACCCTACCTCGATCAATTTAGCAAGCAAGAGGGCGATTTGAGAAAATTTGAAGTGGTTTTGCGGAAGACAGTTCGACTGGTCGCGCACAGGCTTTGACAGGTCGCGCACAGCTTGACAGGTCACGCTCGTTAGGAATTAACACTGCGGAGGGGCTGTTGACTGGTCGCGCACTTCCCAACAGGTCGCGCACCTGAAAATGACCCAAATTCTCTGCAATTCGCCTCCTTTCGCCTTCTTCGCCCTCTCACTCTTCTTTGCAAACTCTTAGATGCACAATGAGGGTGTTTAGAGGGAATTTGACTCTTTATAGACCCAATTTGAAAAAATTTACTTACCAAACCCACTTTATAATGTTTTGTTTTGGCATTCACTTTTAATACTTATTTGAGTTTTCTTTGTCCTGATTTTGGCTCTTTGAGTGCTTTAACTCCATTCTTTTTGCAGGTAGACCATCTGATGGACTCTGGCGAGAAGACCAGGGTTATTGCCGGCATTTTGAAGAATTTTTTAAATTTCCTTATTTTTTGCAAAATTGACATGACCTTGGTTTTAAAAACAGGGTTTTTAAATCCAAGGTATAAATGAGTTGTACCTGATGAAAATATCAATGAAACATATTTACATACCTCCTTCTGGCTTGCTGGGGACTCATGGACTTTTGACTCATGACATTGCAAAGACATTAGACCGAAACCTAGACCTAAGACTTTGGATTTCAAGACAAAGCAAAACAAATGTGACACAAGCTCATTAACTGATATGACCTGATTCAGCAAAGCCAAGAAGTGAACAAGGACCAGCTCCTCCATCAGTTTTATGGCATGCCTAATGGGATGCAAAACTGACAGTGATGAGACACCTACCTATGCATAATGCAAAGAGCTTTTGATCACCGATGGAGGGCTCAAGACCGACACTAACAGAAAGCATGCCAATAAAACTAAAAATGGAGTGGTTTACAGAGTAAGTTTTATGGATAAAATTATTGATTTCTTTCAAGCATGAATCATAGTGTGGGACATGATGATGAAAAACAATGAATATTTTATGGAATCAGGTGGGATGACTTTTGACCAAGAGAAATAAGGGTATACCAAGATACAATTCGTAGTACTTACTCAAATCACAATGTACATATTCAAACCATCAATATAAAACATTTATGTGAATAAAATTATGAAACATTATGGAACCACTCACTTTAGAATTTATAGCCAGAACATTTAAGAGTTATAATAGAGTTTTTAAGTGATCATAATAAAAATAATACATATTAGAGATATTATATATACATGGATTATAGATATCAAGCTAAATGTGGTCGCTAAAGCAACATTTTCTTACACCTAGTGTCTTAGATGGCCAAGGCAAGGTGTCATTAAACCAGTTATACATCCATCTATATACCTCAGTTGGAAAATGATTAATGTCACAAGAATCGCAAGGGTTGAGATGTCAATCAAAATTTAAAACTATCCTCTAAAAAATCATATAGAAATTGGGGTAACAGGTCCTATGACATCCAACCTGCAATTTGCAATGGGAAATCCTCAAAAGTCTCTTTGAAGAAAGAATTTCCCATTAGGGGGTTCAAGAAGATGTATGAGGCCCCACCAATTTGATAGTTGAAGAATTTTGAATATGGGTTTTTCAATTTTGGCCCTAAGTAGGCAAGGCAACATGGAAGGAGGTGAACCCCTCAAAAGAGTTCAAAAGGGAAGGCCACATAAGGTCTTACATAAAGATCTAAATCCAAGGACCTCCCTCATAGAAAGAGTTAGACATGTATTAAAAGAAAGTAGACAACGACCCATCTAAATCTTGATAATAAAAAAATAGAACATCCCTTAAATCCCATAATAAATGGAGCATCTACAAATGAGGTGATCCTCTAACTCAATCTCGTGTATATGGCAAAGCTAGAAGATGTTATTGAGAAGAGACTATCATGATGATTAGTTTCAACTAGATGCTAATGTAAACCCACTTTAAACCCACCAAGGGGGATTAGAATGGAAACATATAGTGTTCTTGTGTGTATGAGTTACACAATAAGGCCCCCTCTCATTTGCATGAAGTGTTCCTAGTACAAATCTGTCTTAGAGTCAAGACCATGAAAAGATGAAGTCCAAGTACACTTAATTTGTTGTCTATAATTAACCTCTTTAATAACTTGACCCAAAAATATAATGATATCATTTACATTGGAGGTGTATGTCACTTGAATTGTGTTACAAGTTTAATCACTCCCCAAAAAAAATGTGCCAATCTCCCTTGTGATGATGCATCAACCCTAACGGAGAATAATCTCATTATGTAAAAGGAATTTAAACACGATGTAACTTTAATAGTGCCCTACTCACCCTTGGCTCACCACTCATAGCAAATGTGAGGCTATTTCAAGCATTGATGTGGATAATATCATTTTATTGTCTCTTACGTGTAGTATTCTACATTGACACAATTGTGATTTTTAGCAAACAAAATATTTGTATCAAGGGTTAACTCCTTGTGAATTAGGGTTGAAGAGGTCGAGTCATTATGAGTGATCTATTCATTGCCAACTCCTCATGTGGGAGAACACTACAAGCTCCATGTCAACATGAAGTGTAGATATTGTGAACAATTATGATTGAGGTTTTGCACATTATCCAGTTATTCTACATTAGGTATACATGGTAATAAGGGCATTACACACAAACGCACACCCTTGAGACTAATACCTAGTTCTCTAAAAATAAAATGGTCCCAATATTCTTAGTTAGAGGTGAAGGATTCTCCTAAGAGGTTAGTTTGTTGGTTTGAGGCATTGTTTTTGGCCTTGGATACTAAGTGGTTAAGGGCTTCAAGAGTTAAGAGTTAAGATCCAATGGCTTAGGGACCATGGGATTAGAGTCGAAGGGCTTAAGAGTTAGGGGATTTAGGTGTTTGGGTTAAGGGGTTAGGTTTTAAGGTGTTTAGGGGTTAGGGGTTAAGGTTTAAGGGTCATGGGTCAAGAGAATAAGGGGTTATTGCTTAGGGGTTCATGGATTCTAGGTTAGCAGTTAATGGCTTAAGGTTTAACAGGCCAAGGGGTTGATGGGTTATGAGGTATGAGTGTATTCATTAAGGTATTATGGCTTGGGGGTTTAGGGGATACGGAATTTCATGGTTATGGGTTAATGTCTTATGGGTTGTGATAATGGGGCTCCTAATCCCCTTATCACCTCTTTCGAGGGTTCCCCTTTCAATTTATCTTGTTGCCTTCCCTCTAGGCCTCCTAATCCCCTTATCACCACTATCGAGGGTTCCCCTTTCAATTTATCTTATTGCCTTCCCTCTAGGCCCCCTAGTACTTGTGACATTAGGTCCTAAGCCCCCTTATCATTCACTAATGCTAGGATTATAGATCTTAATAAACCATGCTTGGACATCCCACTTCTTCCCATCCATGCTACCCTTGTGTCCCCTAGTCCCGTTCAATACACCACAAAATACTCTTCCCACCTTTTTAGTGATGTCATTCAACTCATCCTAACATTATGAACCCAAAATTTGGCCCCAATGTCCCTACAAATACACCCTTGGGCCACCGTGACTAAGGGCTTAAATGTAGTAGGGCTAATGAGTTGTGATGAGGGGGCCCATAATCCCCTTATCACAACTATTGGGGGTTCCCCTATCAACTACAGTTGCTTCATAAAGAAGAGAAATGGAGAGAAAAAGACAAGTGTTAAGGCATGCTAAGATGTGTTAGTGCCAGGGTGTGGCGCCAACGCATGCTAGGGAGTGTTAGGGCCAAGTGTCAGGGAAACACAAGGGAGAACTAGTTTCAAATGCATGGAAATGAATGAATATGAGTGTGTAATAGGGAGTGTCAACGATGTCCATGTGTGCTAAGGAGGGAGTGACAAGGCATGCTAGGCAGTGCCAAGGCATGTTAGAGTGTTAGGAAAATATGCCACGATGTGCCAAGTGTCAAGGTGTGTCAATGCTTGATAAGGAGTGTTAGTGAGTGCTAGGGAAACACAAGGGAGAACTAGGTCAAAATGCATAGAAATGAATGAATAAGAGTGTGTGATAAGGAGTGTTAGCAAGTTTCAGGTGTGCTAAGGAGGGAGTGACAAGGTTATATGCTAGGTAGTGCCAAGGCATGCTAGAGTTCCAGGTCATGTCAGGGAGTGGTAGGGTGTGCTAGGGAGTGCCAAAGAATGCCAAGGAATGCAAGGGGTGTTAACACGTGCCACATGGTGCCAATGGATTGTTAGATATGCAAGGTGTTATTCCATGTCAAGATGTAAACTATGTTGCTCAATTGTTTTATGGCCACTCTTGGACGTGAGCCTTGACCTCCTAACTGGTAACTTGTTAAGTGGGATGAGTTGAAATTGGAAATGAGTAGCCTAATATGAGTTATAGTTACTTCTTAGGTGAACAAGGCATAGTCTAGTTGTAGTAATCGTAACTTGGCCAAGATGTTGTAGTCGAGGGAGGACATGGTTGGGTTCCTAAGTCCCAAAAAACATAAGGGTAGTTGTGAGGGCATGATAGCTAAGGAGTGTCAAGGCATGCCAAGGAATGAAAAGGCATGCTAATGCATGCCAGACAGTGTCAATGCATACTAAGGAGTGTTAGGGAGTTCCAAGGCTATTGAGAAATCTAGGGCACAATAATTAGGTGGTTTCTCTTCTTATGCTAATTTCTTGTGAATGCTTTTTACTTATTAAGATGAGGATCTTCTCTTTGCTTAGATTATTATAGTGTTCTTCTTCATCAAACAACTACCAATGCATAAACAATGAGGAGACCAAAGACAAAGAGAATAGGTGATCAGCCAGGGCCAAACCTCTCCAACATGAGAGGAAAACCCAAACGAATTCTTCTTCTTATAGAGACTTCAATTAATGAATACCAAGACCATGACCTAGACCCTTGACTCAATGACCTCTCCAAGAACAAGCCATAAGCCTCCTTGATTCAACTTCCTTATTTTTCCTTGAGTGAACGAAGATCAAGCTTCTTCCTTCAATACCTCCTCTATCCTTCAAATTTCAGTTCCCTGGATCAGATCTATAGTTCTTGGCCCTCTTGCAGAAACCCTAGCATGTGTGGTTGACCAACCTTTTGAACCTTGATCTTCTTCTCTCGGATGGTATGACCTCTTATTATAATTTGACTTATAACCTTGCTTATCTTCTTCCTTGATTCAACTTCTTGGACAACAGCAAGACCTTCAACCTTTTCTACAATAGATAGTTCTTCCTTCCTTCGCACGTGTGGAGGTATTAGCCCTAAATCAAACCCATAAACAACACCAAAATTTTCACTCTTCATTTCCTTCTCTTCTCTAGTTATCTTTGCACTTCTTAGTGCAGACTTACTTAACTAGATTTGCTTGTCCACAAATTGAGGCTGATTTTCCCTATATATAGTGTTTCATCCATCAAAATAAGCCGACTTGTGATATAGGTAAGCCAACTTGAAATTCTAGAAGCATCCTTAGGATAGCATGAAGAAGAGTTTGTGGCAAGGTCTTGGAGGGCTAATAAAATTTATATTACAATGGATTACATGCCCAAAATGGGTCTTCAATATTTGACATTGACTCTATGACTTTTATGGCTTGATGACCAAACCTAATAGCTCACAATGGGAGCATTAACTAAAAACAAAATTCCTTGATCCTGAAACCCATGATTCAAGCATTATAAAAATAATTTTATTTTCTTCTTTACGTCAATTACATAAAATCACAACTACACATGTCATTATGAAGACCAAAACTAGTTACACTTTTCAACGAGGGAATCACAAGGGGGAACTAGGTCAAAATGCATGGAAATAAATGAATAAGAGTGTGTGCCAAGGAGTTTCAGCAAATTCTAGGTGTCCCAAGGACGAAGTGTGCAAGGAGAAGTTCATAATAGGACTTGCAGGAAAAAAGCCTTTGGTTGAGATAAGGGGCTAGAAAAAGCATTTTCAAACAAAGGGAGACTTTGGGTTGGACACAACATTGTTTTTCCAATGCCTTGGTTGGGTTCCCAAGCCACAAAAAAGGTAAGGTTATCTATGAGGGCATGACAACTACGGAGTTCCAAGGTGTGCTAGGGAATGTTAGGAAGTACTAGCACATGCTCGACAGTTCCAAGGTATGTTATGCATGCCAGGACATGCTAAGTTCTAAGGCCTGCCAAGATGTGCCAAGTGCTAGGGTGTGGGGTGAAAACATGCTAGGGAATGTTAGGGCCAGGTGTCAAGGAAACACAAGGGAGAAATAGTTTCAAATTGATGGAAATGAAGTGTTAATGAGTTCCAGGTGTGCCAAGGAGGGAGTGACAAGATATTCTAGATAGTTCCAAGGCATGCTAGAGTGTTAGGGAAGCATAACAAGGTGTGCCAAGCGCCAAGGTGTGTCAATGTGTGCTGAGTGTTGGGGAGTGCCAAGGAAACACAAGGGAGCACTACGTCAAAAGGCATGGAAATGGATGAAAATAGTTTACTGAACTCAACTCATCAAAATTTCCCTCTAAGGTTCACGACCCCTCTTCTTCTAACAGATTTGTCACATTCTTAAGGGCATACCTTATGGAATGGACATGCTAGGAAACCACCCTAACTAGGGCATTATACTTATAATATTATTTTTTTTAAAACAAATCATATCCACCCATAGCAAAAACAACAATTCTTTCCTCCATAAGAGACTCTACCTAGCTCATGTGGATCCATAGATTCTTGGCATTTCTTTTACTAAATCCTAACCTGAACTTCAGATATCTATAACCCTAAAACTACGGTTACCTCATTCAATATTACACCTGCGGCTACTTATGTTCTGGCCCTCAATTCCATTGTATTCCCTCTTCCATTTGTGTTAGTCTTTATCATAGACCTTGCAACCTACTGACCACCATAATATAGGGTCTCAGCCCTCTCTGCTATTTTAGAATTTGATACGGCCTTCACATAAAAACACCACTGAAATCACATGCCCAAATTCTCATGAGCCACCTCTCTTGAGCTCAATCTACCATAAGAGAACCAACAGTGTGCCATCCTACTTCCTAGCTCGAACCCATTAAGGTATGTGACATTCTTGTGAACCCTCAGATGATGATCTTACTCTTCATGGATGATCATGGCCTCCCTTTAATAACCCTTACTCAACCCTCTAACTTGGCCTACTTTAGGACTACATCTCTCATGGATTCCTTGATCAAATGAGCTCCTTCTCACTTGATGTTCCAGCCTTCATACTAGTGCCTCCTTAAATATATTTTCCTAGCCAGGCCTCTTAGGAACCCTCTAGAACTTATGAGTTTTATCCACTTAGACCTTATGAAATATTAAGTTTGCTTTTTAATTTTATTTTAGATTTTAAACCCCATCTTGAGTCCAAAACCCCTTTGCTTGGGTTATTTTCCCACAAAGCCTTTTGTGACTAAACTCACACAAACCCAATTCACTAGGCTTGTGGAGTACCTCCCTAGATTCACAATTCAACAACATAGTCTAATTGTAGTAATCATAATTTGTTCAAACTCTTGTAGTCAAGCGAGGACTTGGTTGGGTTCCCAAGTTGAAAATTAAGTTTAGTTGTGAGGGCATGATAGCTAGGGAGGGTCAGGGCATGAAAAGGAATGAAAAGGTGTGCTAACACATGTGGGACAATATCAATACATGTTGAGGGGTGTTAGGGAGTGTCGAGGCATCACAAGGTAGAACTAAGTTAAAATGCATGGAAATGAAAAACTAAGTGTGTGCTAGGGAGTGTTAGTGAATTCAAGTTTGCCAAGGATGAAGTGTGTTAGGAGAAGTTCATAAAAGGATTTTCAAGAGGTAAGCCTACGGTTGCGATAAGGGGCTCTACAGAGCAGTTTTAGACAAAGGGAGACTTTGTTCTAGGCACAACACTGTTTTTCCTTTAGCTATTATTTTTATATGATATGCGGCACATTTTGGCCAAATGCTCATGCTTTAAACTATTTTAGACAAATTCATATTGTACATAGTTGTTTATAATTTTTTGGGCACTCGACTTGTGCCAGATTATATCATGTGTGTCTTGTGCATCTTGTGGTTATTGCAAACTCTTAGTTAATGCTCTATTATTTATATGAACTAGATATACATGTGAAATATTGTCAATGTAAGCTATGTTGGTTAGTTGCTTTATGGCCATGGCTAGATGTGATCCTTGTCTTGGTAAGTTCTTAAGCAGGACAAGTTGAGCTTGGACATGAGTGGCCTAAGATGAGTTATAGAAAGTTCTTAGGTGAACAAGGCACAATCTACTTGCAATAGGTGAAATTGGACAAGTTATTGTGGTTGAAGCAGGCCAATGTCACATGAACTATAGTAGTTAAGGACTTGATTGGGTTCCCAAGTCGGGAAAAAATGTAAGGCTAATTTTGCGGGTGTGAGTACCAAGGCGTGATAAGTAATTCTAACATGTGCCAGATAGTGCGTAGGCATGTCAAATATGCTAAGATGTGCCAAGTGCTAAGGCACACCAAGATGTGCAAGGGTGTCACAATATATGCCATGGATTGTCAAGGCGACAAAAAGGAGAAACAAGTTAAACTACAAGGAAATGAACACATAAGAGGGTTAATAAGTCATAAATTTACCTTTTCCAAGAGGGTCATGCTAGGCACACCAACACTAGGTACCAATATGTGCCAAGTGCCAAGTGTTAGTGCATTCTAAGTGCCAAATATGCCTTTGTTACTTCTCATCTACTTTCCAATAGTTGATATCAAATAACTTTAATATTAAACCATGCCAAAGCATATCAAGGCATATTAATGAAAAATAAACATGATAGGACTTGCCAAGCGCCAAAACGTGCCAATTGCCAAATGTGTGTTATGGAGTGATACACATGTTATGAAGTGGCAGGGCATGTCGAAGAGTGCTAATGCATACTAAGGAGTGTTAGGGAGTACTATGGAAACACAAGGGAGCACTAGGTCAAAATACATGGAAGTGAATGAATATGAGGGTGTTCTGGGGAGTGTCAATGAGTGTTAGCTGGCATGCCAAGGAGGGAGTGACAAGGTATGCTAAGCACTGGTAAGGCATGCTACGGAATATCAGGGCATGTTAAGAAGTTCCAGAGTGTGCTAGGGAGTTCTAGTGTGTGTTAACATGTGACAAAGAGTGCCAAGACATGCCAAGACATGACAAATGCTCCATAAACCCACTTCCACAAACCTTGTTGGTGGATGCCCCATAAAAAATAAAAAAAATAAAAATAAAGCATGACCATAGCTCCATGAGTCAAAAATGTCTTCTAGGTTGTTCCTCCTTCATTAGCCATATCTCCATACAATGTGCAAAGATCTTTAAATATGTGTCTCTAGTATCTGGTTATGTTTGTTCAAAAATCTTCTCATTATTTCTTCTCCATATGCCCCACAAAATATAGAAAGGAAAGGAACGATATGTCTTGAAACATTCAAACCATTGAGTGAGACATCTCTAAATGGTAACAATGTTCCAGATTACATGTGTTTGAAGTGTTTGAAGAACCCCACTCCATACCGAGATCACAAAAGGACATGTTAGAAATATATGTTCCACATCTTCTAAAACTTCTTTTCATAAAGAGCATCTTCCAAGATCCTAAAATCCCCTTTTATGGATATTATCCCAAGTTAAAATATTATTGTGGACCACCAACTAGATAAAACATTTTAATTTGAGAGGTATATCCGATATCCACGTGTTATGAAACCAAAAATCATTATCATTCAAGCCATTTCCATGAGAAATATGTTTATAAATCTCCTTAACCGAGATCTGCTCATTATACATAACACCTTCCCATTTTAGATTTTCTTTCTTCTCAGTCGGTTTTAAACCTGTTAGACTTAATTGTGTTGTAAAACTTGCCCATTCCACAAATAGATCCTCTGGAAATCCAAGTTCAAATGCATTAACCCAATCACTTGTAACAGAAGAAGATCCTCAATCACAAGAGATTTAGTTCATAAAGTAAAGCCTTTTCTTATGTAAATGCTCAAGGATGAGAATAGAAAGAGTATGTATTCCCTCCACTCCTTTGATATCATCTAGTCCTATTTCTATCCTATTCCCCCTTCCAACCTCCCATCTCAGATTTCGTAGTAGCCAATATTTGTTTCTCATCATGCTTCTCCATATATAAGATGCCACTTTCTTCTTTGGAGCCGCCTCTTTAATCCATTCCTTAAGTTGCCTATTTTTTAGATATTTCTCTTTAATAACCTATTACCAAATACCTTTTCCCTGGAAAGTTTTCCATAATTTATTGAGTACAATTAAAGCCTTACTAAAACATTATGTGTCCTTTATACCCCACCCTCAATCCTTCTCATGTCTCACAAGAACCTATAAATAGACCAAAAGTATCTTATTTCTGGATTTAGGCCTAGCCCAAAGGCACCTAGCTATAATATCATCAATTCTTTTGGTCTAATGATACTGAGGGGGGAAAGATACTGAGGTTTGAGCCCTCTAATTTCAATGAAATAACCTCCTCCCCATTTGTCATGAAATTCTTTGAAGATGTCAACTATTTAGGGTTTTTTCAAAGAGTGTAGGTTACCATGAGAATCTCATGGGTATATTTTCCCTCACCTTGAAGGAAGACAAGATCACCATTGCAGGGACTGATTTCATGTTTTCAATGGATGCCATATCTCAAGCTACAAGCATACCAAACCATGGTGAAAACTGGTTCAAAGGCATGAACCTAGACCTAGAAGAGTACAAACCCTACTTGAAATCACAATACAAAGGAGCTCACTCACATGTTTTCCCATTTAGATACTTGTTGGAGAGATATGCACCATTGATGAAGGTTATCATGAAGTTTTTCACAGGTGAGGGCATATATTCTAGGCTATATCAATACCACAAAATACTAATCATGCACTTTACAACTGCCAAGTCTCTAAATTTGTCCAGCTACTTGTATAGGAGCCTAATAAAAATGTTTGAAAGGGTGCAACTGAAAGGAAAAGTGCATTATCCCAACCTCTTTCACCATATCCTAATAAAGGTTATAGTACTCTATCAATTGAAAGAAATAACATGACATGGGACACCTTCATTGAGGCAGCCTTGAAAATGCGTATAACTAGTTCACCAAGCCAACACCAAACCATGTTAGTACAACCCATGGAGGTGGGGTCATCAAGCAAACATGATGAGCCTAAATTTTCCAAAACCCACCTGAGCCTAGCTAT
Organism: Pinus taeda; assembly: GCA_000404065.3. Lineage (NCBI taxonomy): Eukaryota > Viridiplantae > Streptophyta > Pinopsida > Pinales > Pinaceae > Pinus > Pinus taeda. The sequence goes on from APFE031591349.1 coordinate 119,245, forward strand.
CTAGCCTAAAATCCTTTAGATCCCAGTCATCTCTTGGTTGTGATTTCATAGAGAGAGCCCTCTCTAGTTTGGTAGGGTTAGCTACCAGACTAAAAGCTTGGTCTATGGTTACCTCCATCAATCTCCTCATCAGCCTGGGACATTATGGAGGACAACAAAGTACATGACAACTAGGGAGTGCCAAGGTGTTCTAGTGAATGTAAGGTTCCCAAGTCATGGAAAAATGTAATGCTAGTTGTGAGGTCATGACTGCCAAGGTGTGTTGGGGAATCCTAGGGCATGCTAACATGTGCCAGATAGTACGAAGACATGTCAAACAAGCTAATATGTGCCAAGTACTAAGGCATGCCAAGATGTACAAGGGTGTGACAATGCATGCCAGGGACTGTCAAGGCAATAAAATGGAGGAAAAAGTTAAACTACAAGGAAATGAGCACATAAAAGGGTTAATAAGTTATCGATTTACCTTTTACATGAGGGGCATGCTAGGCACACCAACACTAGGTGCCAAGTGCCAAGTGTCAATGCATTCTAAGTGCCAAATATTCATCTGTTTCTTCTCATCTAGTTTCCAATAATTGATCTCAAATAACTTTAATATTAAACCATGCCAAAGCATACCAAGTCATCTCAACGCATGCCAAACATGCTAATACATGCCAAGTGCCAACACGTGCCAAGTGCTAATATGCATCAGGGAGTGTGATGCATGCTATGAAGTGGCACAACATATCAAAGAGTGCTAAGGTGTGCTAGAGAGTGATAATGCATGCTTATGAGTGTTAGGGAGTACTAGGACAACACGAGGGAGCACTAGGTCAAAATGCATGGAAGTGAATGAATATGAGGGTGTGTCAGGGAGTGTGAATGAGTGCTAGTTTTCATGCCAAGGAGGGAGTGACAAGGTATGCTAAGCATGGCTAAGGCATGACAGGGAATATCAAGGAATGTCAAGAAGTGCTAGAGTGTGCTAGGTAGTTCTGGGGTGTGCTAACATGTGCCAAATAGTGCCAAGGCATGCCAAGTGCTAAGACATGCTAGGATGTGTAGGGTGCCAGAGTATGCGAATATGCGTCAAGGAGTTTCAAGGCAACAAAAGCAATAACAAAGCTAAAATGAAAATAAAATGAACACATAAGAGGGTTAATAAGTCGAGACTTTATCTTTTTCAAAAGGGGCATGCTAGGAACACTAATAATATGTTCCAATACATGCTAAGTGCCAATGTGTGCCAAGTGCTAATGTTTGTCAATACAATATTATGCCAAGGTGTTCCAAGGCATGCTAGGGACTACAGGGCATGCCAACACATGATAGGGGAGTGTTATGCTATGCTAGGGCATGCCAACATGTGCTTGGCCATCCTACTCATGGCAAGATCTTGTAGGTACAAATATGTTCTAGGTACAAAGATGTTCCAAGACATGCGAGATGCCAAGGAATGTTAGTGTATTGTTCCAAAGCATGTTAACATGTGTTATGAGTGTTGAGGAGAGGTAGGTCTCTCGCATTAATAATTGATAGAGCTTGATTATGTACTAGATAATATAGTTCCTACACACACTAGTGCAACTTTATTTAAAGGAAATGTGCTAAATAATAAACCTAATAGAGATGAATCATGTGTTGACTCATAAGAAAACTATATTCTTATGACTTGAGGGAAATGATACGCACTAATTACTTCTTAAAAAATTGACTGACTATTATAACCACTATGACCTTGGACACATAATGAAAAAGACTCCACAACAATGGTCTTAAATCATTATCTTTTGACAGAAAATATAGTAATAGGTACATATCGTCATCAAAAACTCATTGGAATGATCAATGATGATGAAAAAAAATTCACCATCACCAAAAGTAACCAAAAAGAGCATTGGTGAGGGTCAATAAAAGATCGTCACTAGAAGTGTCACCAAAGAGAGAATTAGTGATGGGCCTTTAACGACCCTAACCAAAAGTGTCACCAAAGAGAGAATTATTGATGGGCCTTTAATGACCATCACCAAAAGTGTCATTGAAAATGGCTTTGGTGACAAACCTTAAAGGACCATCACTATATACACTTTCAACAACGCTTTTTTAAAGGTTGTCACCATATGTGACACTGGTGACAGACCTTAAAGGTCCATCACAGACATGAAGCATCATCAAAAACTCATTGGAATGATCAATGATGACGAACATTTATTGAGCGTCACCAAAAGTAACCAAAAAGATCATTGGTGACGGTCAATAAAATATCGTCACTGGAAGTGTCACCAAAGAGAGAATTAGTGACGGGCCTTTAATGACCCTCACTAAAAGTGTCACCAAAGAGATAATTAGTGATGGGCCTTTAACTACCCTCACCAAAAGTGTGTCATTGAAAATGGATTTGGTGAAAAATCTTAAAGGACCATCACTATATACACTTACAACAACGCTTTGTTAAAGAACGTCACCATATTCGACATTGGTGACGGACTTTAAAGGTCTGTCACAGGCATGACCCTCACCAATGATGTTTTTTCTTGTAGTGAAGAGCTAGGGGGTTGCAGCTCCCTTCTAGTAGAAGCTGGAAAAGGAGAGAAGGTTGTAACCTTCTGCAGGTAGAAACCTGCATACTAGTATGAGTTTGCACCAGTACAAGATTGTAAACAGATTTTCTTATTATTGAAAGAAGATAGCAACAACAACAGGAGGTGGTTTTTACCCACATTGGGTTTCCACCTTAAATCTTGGTGTTCATGTGTGTTTCTTATGTGTGATGCTTTATTTTTCTTTTACTGCACTGTCTAATAAATCTCTGATATACTGGTTTAAGCTCAACACATGATAAACTATCTAAATCACAAGTTCTCTGCATATACGCTGGTTTCTTTAAGCGCAGTCGTGTGTACACGCTAGTTCACTTCACTGAAGTAGCGTATATAAATCTATTTGGGAAATAAAATTATTGATCTGATAATACTAATTCACCCCCCCTCTCAGTATTATTTCCAACAATTGGTATCAGAGTAGGTCCTTCAGACGAAGCTTGATCGCTTGAAGGGAGATCCATCATCATGAATAATCAAGAAAGCATGGGATCCATCAGACCACTAATCTTCGATGGGAGCAACGTTTTTTATTGGAAAATAAGAATCACAGCCTATCTACAATCGCTTGGAACAGATGTCTGGGAAATTGTGGGAGGATATACATTTCCAACAACAATTCCTACAGATACGGTAGGTAAAAAGCAATATGAAACCAATGCCAAAGCTGTCAATACTTTATTGGGAAGTCTGTCACAATCAGAGTTTGTCAAAGTCATGCAACTCAAATCAGCCAAAGAAATATAGGACAAAATCGTTCTGAGCTACAAAGGAGATTCTCAGGTAAAACGTGTTAAGCTTCAAACTCTCAGAATTCAGTATGAAACTCTTAAGATACATAGTGATGAAAGTATAGCTAGTTACTTCCTATGTATAGATGAAGTTGTCAATTGTATGAAGAATCTGGGTGAAGAAATTAAGTTACCTTAGTTGAGAATGTTTTGAGATCCTTGTCTGCTAAATTTGAATCCAAAGTGTCTGCCATAGAAGAAAAGCAGGATCTACAGAGTATCACTATGACGCAACTTCATGGAATCTTAAGAGCATTTGAGATGAGAAAAGGAGGACCATCGGATATGAGAGAAGCCACATTCAGAACTTAAGCAAAAGGAAAGGAAGAACGCAATGAATCAGGACATATTTCAGAAGAAGAAGATGAGGTAAACTTTGTCAAAAAGATTCAATAGGGTTCTAGAAGGTTTAGAGGTAAGTTACACTTCAAATTTTTTTCTTGTGGCAGAGTCAGTCATTATGCTATCAGATGTCCTCATAAAGATAAATCTAAAAAAGGAAATGAATATGTAAAATGGAATAGAAAACAAATTGTGAATAAAAGGAGCTACTATACTCATGAAGATAGCGATGTTTTATCTAATAGTGATGAAGATGAAACTGGACAAGATTACAGACTTCTCATGGCTTATGACGATGATAATTTTTGGGACGCTTTAGAAGAGGAAGACCTTCATGAAGAAATGTCTAAACTCAAAATCTGTCTAGAAGAAAAGAATATGATTATAGATACCTTGACATACCAACTTGTTGAAAAGGAAAAACACAATGAAAAACTAGAATGTGAAATTGTGGGTCTAAGAAAGGATCTTGAGAAAATGAAATCTCTCAATCATATATTTGCTAAAGAATCAGAAACCTTAAATGAAATTATCCAATTTCAGCATTCTCCTCTGATAAAGATAGGTCTTGGATATACTGAAGAAACATCTCAATCACAGAAGTCGTCAACCTCCACCAAAAGCTATCTTGATGCAACAAAGACCTGTGAACAGTATAGCAATCGTCAGCAAAGGCATAAAGCATATCATCAGGTAAATCAGACTCAATTTACTCCAAGGATGAATATTATACAAAACCAACCTCAGGTAAATCATACTCAACTTTCTCTAAAGATGAATGTCAATAGAAACTACAATCACCAAGTCAATAGATTCGATAGTCGCAGGAACTTCTTTAATGGGCAATGTTTTTCATGTCATAACTTTGGACACAAAGCTGCTTAATGTGTTTCTTACAAAACCATCATGACTAGAGAAGCACGAAATCAAAGGAATGTAACAGGGATCAAGAAAAGTTCCTATAATAACTTTTCTCTTCTTGAAAATGAAATAGAATGCTCAATCTGTAACAAATTTGGTCATGAAGAATCTGAATGTAGGAGAAAATTTCGACAAACATCTCAAAAGGAGAAAACTCCATTAAATCCCAAAATATGGAGAAGGAAAGAATCTTAAACAGAAAGATGTGGTATAGCCTTGTATGCAGAAGGACAAGGAAATCAGTGGTACATCGACAGTGGATGCTCAAAACACATGACAGGTGACAAAGAAAAGCTTCACTCATATAATGCCTTAGAAAAGGAAAAGAATGTCTCCTTTGGAAATGACACTCCTGCTAGCATAAAAGGTAAAGGCTTTGTTTTCTTGAAAGAAAAGGTTAAAGCTGTAAATGTTATGCATGTAGACAGTTTAAAGCAAAACCTATTGAGTGTCAGTCAAATGTGTGATCAAGGAAATGAAGTGGTGTTTCGATCAAACGGATGTGTTGTTCGTGAGCTTGATACAGGAGAGACCATGATCAAAGGTACAAAAACTCCAAACAACTTATACATAATCAAGGGAGGACAACAATAGTGTTATCTAAGAAAAAATGATGAAAATTGGTTGTGGCATAGAAGATTGGGACATCTAAGCTTTTCTCAAATAAGAAAAGCATGTTGATTCAAGGTTGTTCATGATCTTCCAGATTTCAGCATCCCAGAAAATACAATATGCAAACCATGTGAAATCAGCAAGAAAACCAGAGTTCACTTCAGGGAAAAGGAAGGGTCAACTAGTAAGCCTCTTGAACTTGTCCATACTGATTTATGTGGACCATCAAGGAAAAAGTCACCTCATGGAGAAGAATACTTTATTCTATTCATTGATGATTTTTCCAAAATGTGTTGTGTAGGTCTTCTAAAGCATAAAGATGAATCTTTTGAAAAATTCCAAGCCTTCAAAGCTTTGGTTGAAAATGAATCAGATCGAAAATTCAAATGCCTCGGATCTGATCAAGGAGGGGAATTTACCTTGGATGAATTCTTTGACTTTTGTGAACAACATGGAATAAAAAGGCAATTCTCCATTGCAAGGACTCCTCAGCAAAATGGTGTGGTTGAAAGAATGAATAGAATATTTCAACAAATGGCTTGAGCTATGCTAGATGAGTCTAGAACTCCTGCAACCTTCTAGGGTGAAGCTGCATTCGCTGTCGTAACTATTCTCAACCAAGCAAATGTTCGGGTAAACAACACTCAAACTTTGCATGAACTTTGGTATGGTAAGACTGCTACTGTAAAATACTTTAAAGTTTTTGGAAGCAAATGTTATATCAAAAGGACTGATGAAAAACTTGGTAAGTTTGAACCCAGAGCAGATGAAGGTATTCTTCTTGGTTACTCTTCCAGAAGTAAAGGATATAAATGTTATAATAAAACACTTAGAAAAATTGTTGAAAGCATTAATGTTGTAGTTGATTAAGCATGCAAAAATCCAAAACAGATAAAATCAACAGAAGATTATGACAATGAAGAAGATGGGGATTATTTTCCCACATCAAATCAAAATCATATTGAAGAAGAAACCAATGAAGCACTAGAAGAAGAGATAATGGTAGAAGAAAAGACTCCGTCCAAGTATGTTCAGAAAAATCATACAGAAACTCAAATTTTAGGGGAAAAAGAGGCAGGTGTACAGACACGAGGAACTATTACAGGGACCTCAAGCTATCTAGCATTACTATCCTCCACCAAACCTCAAAACGTAAAAGAAGCATGCAAAGATGAATGTTGGGGAAAGGCCATGGATGAAGAACTTGAACAAATTGAAAAAATGATACTTGGGAATTAGTTCCTAGACCTCATGATAAAAATATTATAGGAACTAAATGGATTTTCAAAAACAAGTTGAATGAAAATGGATAAGTCATTAGAAACAAGTCCAGACTTGTTTGCAAAGGGTATGCTCAATAAGAAGGTATAGATTTTGAAGAAAATTTTGTACCTATTGCCAGACTTGAAGCCATAAGGATGTTTCTTAGTCTTTCTAGCTTTGAGAAATTCAAAATATACCAAATGGATTTAAAATCAGCCTTCCAGAATGGAGATTTAGAAGAAGAAGTTTATATTGAATAGCCAAAAGGATTCATTCTTGGAAATGATGCAAAACTTGTATGCAGACTCAAAAATGCCCTCTATGGTCTGAAACAGGCTCCAAGAACCTGGTATTACCGCCTTGACAAATATCTACACCAACAAGGTTTTACAAAAGGTTCAGCAGATAGCAATCTATATACAAAAATTGAAACTGATAAATTGCTAATTATTATTGTTTATGTTGATGATATCATTTTTGGTAGTAATGAAGAATCCGTGAGTCAGAATTTTGCTTGAGTAATGCAGCAAGAATTTGAAATGTCCTTACTTGGAGAACTTACCTATTTTCTTGGTCTACAAGTTCAAAAAAATAAACATGGTATTTTTCTTTCAGAAACCAAATATCTCAAACATATCTTGGAAAGTTATGGAATGGAAGATTCTAAACCTGTATGTACCCCAATGGTAACAGGATGCAGTCTCAGCTCAAATGATGAATCAACAATAGTACATCAACCTACCTATAGATCCATGATTGGCAGTCTGCTTTATCTAACAGGTGCCCAACCTGACATCATGCATGCAGTAGGAATAGTTGGAAGGTTCCAAGCAAATCCAAAGGAATCACAACTTTACGTAGTCAATAGAATTTTCAAATATCTTCAAGGAACTCGGGACTTTGGTTTATGGTATCCTAGAGATGCAGATCTTACTCTTCATGCATATACATATGCAAATTGGGTAGGAAGTGTTTATGATAGAAAAATCACTAGTGGTGGTGCATTCTATATGGGTTCCAGGTTAGTGTCTTCATTCAGCAAGAAACAAAGTTCAATTGCTTTATCTACAGCTGAAGAAAAATATGTGGCTGCTACATCTTGATGCACACAACTACTTTGGATGATGCAAACTTTGCAAGACATTCAAATTGCATGTACTCCACCTATCTCCATTCTATGCGATAATACAAGTGCCATCAGTATTTCAAAGAGTCCATTCATGCACTCCAAGACCAAGCACATACCCATCAAGTACCATTTTCTACATGAACAAGTGCTTGAACAAAAGGTCAAATTGGAGTATGTTCCCTCCAAAGAACAGGTTGCTGATATATTCACTAAACCACTGCCTAGAGAGACATTTGAATATCTTAGAAAAAAGTTGGGAGTAGTTGCTGCATCATCCTGCTGTTAAAACCAAAATTTTCGGAGAAAGGTTATTATATGCGCGTTTCATCAAGCATGGTCGTGTACACATGCGGATTTCTGAGGGTCAAGGAGTGTATATGTTTGTCAGACAGGAAAATAGTGGTGCAGGCTCTGATATGGGTGCTCTGTCAGATATTGATGATTATTGTCTATCGATATGCTTTGTTCATTAATTTTTATCTGATTAGCAAAGATGCCTTGATCATTGACTTGTTAATAATGCACAGGTAGCACAGGTTCAGGGGGAGCATTAGCCTTCACATACATTCAACATTGTTGGTGTTATGGTTGCTGAGTCCAGCTATGGCTTCAGATATTTATACCATTTTGTTTCTTAAGTCATGTAAAAGTCTAGAGCGTGATATAGCTTCTCATGCATTTGAATGAGTCCTATTGGATAAATGATGTAATTTGTATCCCCAACTTGCATGGGATGGATGATGTAATTATATTTCTGTCATGTATAAACATTTGGTATATCCCCACTTGGTTGGGAGATGGATGTATGTATGAGTCCTTGGTGCTAGGAAGGTCATTCTCACATAGTTGAGTTATAGAGTCATGTTGGTTCTTTTGGAGAATATTTTTGTAGACTTTGCTTGTGCTCAAGGGGAGCATGGATGCTTTCAGTGCATCTTAGCATGTACAAAGGGAAGCTCAATCAGACAAGTCAGCATGTACTCAGGGGGAGCATGTACAGCATAGGGGAGAGAATATCTTGGTCTGCCCTTTGCCCTTGATGTCAAAGGGGGAGAGTGTCTTGGTGTTGTGTCTTGGTGTTGTTGTTTCCATCAAGTTCAAAGGGGGAGATTGTTGGCATTATGATACAGGTGTTGTCCTTGATGGCAACTCACTCAGATGAAAGTTCACAGCACATCGAGTCAACAACAAAGGATTAAAAATCAAATAATGAAGAAAGAGAGGTATACGCTGGTTCACTTTGTCCAAGGCATGTATGCACGCGATTTCACAGAACAAAAGTAGCGTATAAAATATACACGCACTTTCACAGGAGGAAAAGTGCATACATGTTGGAAAACCAAGTTTTTGGTCTAAGGTATTTGATCCAAGGTATTCTGGTCCAAGGTAATTAGTTTGAGGCATTTGGTCCAAGGTATTGACCCTAGGTATTGGGTCTAAGGTATTGGTCCTATGTGGTTTTTGTCCAAGGTATTGAGAAAGGCCTAAGAGTATATAAGGAGGAGAAGATCATTAGGCCAAGTGGTGCAAGCAATGAGATTCTAAGGAATACTTCTATCTGAAGTATATATTATGTTGTAGGGTTATGTTTGGTACTGGATCTGAAATTTTCATGTGAACCTTGAGTTCAACATTGGATCAGGAATCATGAGACTTGAAATGGCTTATTCTTGAATGATCTGATATTGGTTGAGACCAAATCTGATGTTTTGAGCCAGTTTTACTTGTTATCTATCATAATCTTGGTTTGTCTGAAGTCTGAAATTGCAGCAAAGTTTCGAGTCAAAATTTGCAGATTCGTATGCAGGTTCGTCTCGGTCAAAGCGTGTGTACACGCAGGTTCGAGTCTTTCAAGTAGCGTATACAAAAATAAAATCTTATGTCCAGATCTGACTGATCTATCTGATTAAATTTAGTTGTTTTAATATTGTCTGTCAATGAAGTCCTCTTAGATCTAAACGCAGCACTGTTGTATAAGGAAATTGAGTCTGATTGATTTATTGATTAAGAAGGAAGGGTGATCCTTCTTGCTATCTATTTTGAACTCTGTAATATGATAGTAGATCTTCAGAATGTCACTAATTGGTACAATCTGTGGTTCAGAAGTTTATGTTTAGTATCTTTAGAGATATACACAGGTTGTGTTAAAGGAAGTAGCGTATACACGTAGGTTGGGTTCAACCAAGTAGCGTATACACTCTAATGCATGATTTTTGAGGTTACAACTGAATCTGGATGATGATGCAGGGTTTTGGGTTCATGATCAGGGGCTCATGTCCCAAGTGTCGTAAAATGCTCAAAATTGGAAGTGCTCAAAATTGGCTCAAACCTAAACAACTAGATAGATCTTTTCCTCCCGATTCCGGCACCGCAAACGGTTCGAAAAATGGTCGCCGTATGTGAAAGTTATGCCAAAAACAAAATCACCCAATAACCCTTAATTTTTGAATTTTCAAAAAAAATAAAAATAAAAAAAAATATTCCACAGAATATTCCTTTTTGAAGGGCCAATCAGAAGCTGCCACGTGGCAAGCCCGGAGGCTACCACGTGGCCCCAAGCTGACGTAAGCAAGGTATTGGGCGTATGTCAAAATGTTTTTGTTGGGTTGTGATTCGAACCCCCGACCTGCCACTTATCAGCCCTGCGGCTTACCAACACGCCACAGCCATGTGATTTGAAAGTCAACGAAAACATTTAATATTTAATGTTTAAAATTGCTTCGGGCGGGAAAAGAAGGGGGCCAGCCCCCCATTCCATATGACCTGGGGCCGGAACCGTGGGCCAGAACCTAACCACCAGCGCGAAATCCTATGCAAACCGCCAAACCATCCACGTGGTCACATGCGAAAATTTAGCCAGCGGTTAAGGAAAATTTGGCGGGATTGTTGGTGGTGGCACCAAATTTGGCGGACGCCCAGATTCGGCGGAGCTAACTGGCCTCCACTAAAGTTAGCTGGAGTTCTTTTAGGGGAAACTGATAGTGATCATTAAATGGCCATAACTTTGGCTAGGAAAGGCGGTTTTGGACGAATGTTTTTTTTATTTTGGGTATTTTGGATGTTCTGGAGCCATTGGCATAGGTATTTCAGCAATCAGAGGTCATTTGCATAGGTTTTGGAGCCGTGAAAGTTCTAGGAGCCACTAGGGCCCAGTATTGAGAGAACTGTTTCAGGTTGCAGGTATCCATTGGAGGTGAACCA
>APFE031591358.1:9599-35330 GCA_000404065.3 Pinus taeda
TCAAAAGACAAAGTATAACAATCAGGTTCATTTTTCTCTCTTTTCCCCCACCATTTCTGGCAAGTACCTCTTTATTTTTGACAAGCTTGAGGAGGATAACATTTGCTTGGTTCTAAGCTCATCCTTCGGATGAGTCCAACTTAGTTTAAGATTTGAACCCTAAGAAGGAGTGGTCCGTTCCTGTTTGAAATTGAATAAGTCCTTTACTGTTAAATTTTAACGAGTCTAGTATAGGAGAAACTCAGTGTTTTTCAATTTTAGGGAGACAGAAGAAAAACTTAAGAAAACTCCATGGTTGTCCTTTTTCGTAAATTTGTGTCTCCCAAGCTTGAAAAAGTATAAAATAATACTTGAGAGAACCGCTTGACCATTAGGATCAAGGAGTACTTTTCATAATTAGTGCCTTCAATCTGAAAAAGTAAAAAAGTGATCGAAAACACGTCGTTTTATTACCAATATCGAACTTGAAACGACAAAAGTCTAACAATCTTTTCATGTTTATACGGTCAGAAAAGAGCTGTAAGTGGATTGTCCTTTTAATTCCATTTTAACGAGTCTAAAAAGAAAAACTCGGCAATCTTTTCATATTTTACGAGTTAGAAAAGAGCTTAAAGAGGACTCCTATCTTTTTCGTTGAAAATGATCAGTTCTCCCTGAAAATCCAATATTCTACACAAAAAATGCAAAAATTACTCATATCTGTTTAAAATTAATAAAAATGCATCAAAAGCGACCTTTTTAAAGTGAAAAATAAACAAATTAAAAATTAATTTATTCAAAAAATCTTATAAAAAGGGCTTTTGCAAATTTATTTTTATCGTTTGACTTTAGAGTGAAAAGTAAGAGCTTTTAGTAAGAAAACTTCCTGTGAATATTGCAGAAAGTCTGACCACTGGAATTGAGAACTGTCCTCTTCAGGTAATCCACATCATCCTTGACTTGCATTTCATCTGTTTCATTTTCATTTTTAGGGCTTTAAAATTCATTTTTTAGAGAAATTTTTGGTTAAAAATCGCTCGCGGTGGTTGTGTAGGCGTACCATGTGTACCCTGCGAACCTTGAATTTTTTGTACAAGCGAAAGAGTCGGGGTCCCACACTTGCCCTTAAGGACGAGTGCGAACCTACGCACTATTCCTAACCCGGTGGGTGCGGACCCCACGAAACGCATTTTGAAACCCTATCTATTTGCATTTTCGCCCAAATGTTTTGAAATTACAAGATTCTAAACCGCCTATTTTGCAATGCAGATACACAAGATGCTTGTTTAGCGGGAAAGAGAAGACGAAGATGTGTATCAAGTCGCATTAATCCATCCACCTTCAATACAGGCTTTAAGAGCATGCAGACTACTGAAATTCTGGGCCATACCTAGCATGAGGGCTTGGGTAGACTTTCTACAATGGCTGGTAGATAGGTGGAGCATGCAGGACCAGTGGTTCATCATTGGTGGCCACCGGCTCGAAATTGATCCAAAGGAAATTTATTTTTTGACTGGTTTTCTGAAGAGAGGCGAAGGATTATCTTTATTCGAGTCTAGGCCAGGTGGTCAGTCTGTCGCTAGTCTCGGACTAGAGTTTTTCAATGTCCAAACTGCGGACAAACGGATAGATGTTAAGACCATTACCCATCCTGAACATAAAGTGATCACATTTACTATCACCAGACTGTGTGGGAGCGCTACATTGCATCTAGCTACCAGTTCCCAAATGCGCATGGTAGTAGACTGCTTCCGAGGCACCATCTTCAACTGGTGTGATGCCGTGTTGGCCAATGTGAAAGGCCAACTAACTAGGGCAAAGAATGGACAAATAAATAAATTTGGATATGGTTACTTAGCTGTGAGCTTTGGCCTAGAGAGGGTACCAATCCTGGTTCCACAACATCTTTCTATTGAGGCTGGAATTCCCCGAGATCCTAGAATTATGCGTTGGGCTGTAGTCATGGCCCGTCATCCTAAGGAGGGAACCAAGGTTGTTTGATTTTCACCTGAGTATTTTCGTTGGTTGGGAAACTAACTTTTCGTGATATATGACTTTCCATATGCTGGGATGGATTATCATGGTGATCCAGACATGGCTCTTCCACTAGGAGAGCAATGGGATGATACAGGTAAAATTGTTTTCAACATTTTCTAAATTGTTTAAACTAATTTTTTTGTTTTTTAAATCGTCCAAAAACTGATAGTAAAAAGTTTTAAATGTAGATGTGGGTCCACGGTGACCGATCACTCTCCCTCCCTATGAGAGAAGACACCCTGTTGCTGCGGATCCAGCCCCACAGGACCAATCAGCAAAGACCTTGGCCGAATTGGAGAATCACCTAGAGCGCTTGACAATAGATATTCCAGAGACTAGTATAAATGACATTCCTCTTAGGCTTCAACGCTATGTGATTGGGGTCCCAAGACCTTTTAGGAGGTTCCTTTGTAGGGTAGCTCGAGCAGTGGTTTCTTATCGTGATCATCGTCAGGGATAGGATGATCGCCCTTGTAGACTTCATATGACATTTATATCTTTTTGTGCTATCGTTTTTACTGATCATAAGGTTTTTTTCAACCTATGATCAAAGACGATGTATATTTGAAACACTTCTATGCTATGATATATCACTATTACTGGCTATCTTGTATAACATGTTTATGGAATTCTTTTAAATTTACTGTCTTGATTATTGCAAAGGTCTATTTAACATTTGAGAAGCAACTGCATCTGCTAATGTGTTTAAATATCTTGGAATATGTTGATATTCAATATAGTCAAATTCACGTTCCAAGAGACGAACTCTCAAAAACAATCTTAATAATACTGGATTTCTAATGGCATAAACCCTGTTAAGCTGTAATACAACGAGTTCAGAATCTAACCTTACAATCAAACTCAGAATCCCAAATGAGATGGATTCAGATAATAACTCAATCACTGCACTATACTCTGCAATGTTATTTGTTGTTTGACCAAGGCTTACCCCATGCATAGATACTAACTCGTCAGAGGGCGAATAGATAACCCAAGCTGCGGAAGAAATATTTTATGTACTACGGCAAGCACCATCAACAAAACCAATGTATGTTTGAGAAGACGCCGACATCTGCAATATCAAGAGTAAAACCAAGATAAGAAGGAATAACGAAAAAATACTCTCTAAACTAGGCAAAATTTCTAATCTAAAACACACCAACTAGAAAGAAATCTATTCTAACAAGAATCTCCACACCAATCTCTAAGCATAATATCTTTTCAGATAAAGCCCATTTCTGGGTCTACCTAAAGAGACACCGTCAAAATATACTAATTCATAGGCCCCTTTGGCCAACTTACACTTGACAACTAAAGGACCATGCCACATGGGTATGAATTTTCCAGCACCTAGCTTATCGTTAGCTTGATCGTATAATAAAACTAGGTCTCCTTCCAAAAAATTATGAGGTGTAACATTTCAATCATACTGAGCTTTTATCCTTTTTGCGTGAGTCTCGATTGCTAGTGCAACATTACGTCGATTCTCATCTAATTGAGCTAAATATAACAAACGTTTTTCCTCTTCGGAGGTGGCTGGAAGTAATTCTATTGCTATTTGCAACGACGAAATTTCGCATTCAATGGGTAACACAGCTTCCAACCTATAAAAAAGCTAAAAAGGAGTGAAACATGTTGATGTTTTGACTGAGGTTCAATACGCCCAAAGTTCTGAAAATAACATGTTATGCCAATTCGATTGATGAATATCAATGATTCATCGGATCATGGTGACTAGAACTTTGTTGATTGCCTCAACCAGACCATTAGCCTGTGGGTAATATGGAGTAGAGCTATTGTGACATAGGCCAAGCTGATCTGTTAGTTCAGTCATCATGATGTTCCGAAAATGACTTCCATGATCAGTGATAATATCTTGAGGAATATTGAACGTAGCAATTATATGATTGAAAACGAAAATAACAGCAGTTTTGCCGTCTGCCGAACATGTAGGCATCGCCTCGGCCCACTTGGTAAAATAATCTACCGCAAGGATGATATACGCATGCCCCTTGGCCGAGTGAGGGTTACATGTAATAAAACCGATACCCCATTTTTCGAAAGGACCAACGACAATTATAGGGTGGAGAGGAGAAGGTGGAGCACACATATTTCGATAAAAAATTTGGCAATTGTGGCATTTCTGGACTACATTGATATAATCTTTAAATAAGGATGGCCAGAAATAACCAGCACGCAATATCTTTTGGGCTGTGGCATACCCAGACATATGACCGCCACACGCTCCAGAGTGACAGCCATTCAGAACCTTTTCAGCTTCCTCATGAGTTAAACAACAACGGAAAACAGAATCCACCCCACGACGATAGAGTGTATCTCCAATAATTCGGTACTGTTGGGATTGGAAACGGTTTTTCCTTCGCTGAGATTTCAGGCTGAAAAGATTGGGTTTGGAGATAAACAATTATATCCCCATACCATGGATCAAGAGTACTGATAAGAAACAAAGATTCATCCGCAAGGGATTCTTCTGCCATAGTTTCGGTATCAGTACGCAGGAAGTCACACATTAATTCTGCAAAAACCAAAGACTTCTTTGACTTGGATTCTTCAAATTCCAGGTCAAATTCTTGCAGGATAACGATCCATTTGGAATACTTTCCCCCTAGCAATTGTTTAGTCCAAATATACGTCATAGGGTTACAGTCAGAAATTATTGTGGTTTTGCATAGTAGAATGTAGTGACGAAATCGTTGGATAGCTTGAACAGTTGCCAGGGCCAATTTCTCCACATGTGAATATTTAAGCTCAGTCGGATTCAGAGTTTGACTAAGATAGTAAATCACATGTTTAGCTTGAATTCATCTTCCTGAACTAAAACCATCCCAATGGTGGAATGAGAAGCGACATGATACAAAAAATAGTCCTGGTTGTAGTTGGGAGGATGCAATAACGTTGCATGGGTCAACGCGTATTTAAGTGCATCAAAAGATTTCTGAGCTATCTCATCCCAAAAGAATGGAGTGTTCTGTTTTAACAACCTGGTAAAACCTTTCGTTATCTTGGCGTAGTTAGGAATGAATTGGCGTAAAAAGTTTGCTTTCCCTTGCAAACTTTGGAGTTGGCGAAGAGTCGAAGGCGGAGGTAATTTGATAATGGCTTCAACCATCGAGGTATAGACACGAATGCCGACTTTTGAAACAACAAATCCCAGTAAGAGACCCATTTCTATACAAAAAACACATTTGTGTGGATTCAACCTAATTTGATAATGCCTACATCTCATAAATATGGCTCGTAAATGAGTGAGATGATCGGCTCTTCGTAATGAATGAGCAGGTAAATCATCGAGATAAGGCTGCACAATGTGCTTGATGTCATGAAATGCATAAGACATAGCCCGTTGAAAAGTTTCTCCGACGTTCTTCAACCCAAAAGGTAATTTACAATAAGCAAAGGTCCACCATGGACAAATGAAAGCCATTTTTGGTTGATCAACAGGGAGTATGTTAATTTGATTATAACTGGAAAATCCATCCATAAAGGAGAACATTTCACTACCAGCACAATGATCAATGATTTGATCGATATAGGGAGTTGGATAATTGTCTTTAGGACAAGCTCAATTAATATCCTTATAGTCAATACATATTCTTACGTTCCTTGATTTTTGTTAACAGGAACAATATTTGATACCCAATCTGTTAAAGGAATTGGATATATGAAACCTGCTCGAAGTAATTTCTCAACTTCAGCTTTAATGGTAGTAGCTTTTCTTGGGTGTATTTGACGCAAACATTGCCAGACGGGTTTAGCATTCGGGTAAGTTTTTATTTCATGGACAACAATTGATGGATTGATTCCTGGCATTTCTTCGTATGACCAGGCAAACAAATTGCGGAATTCTTGTAATAGGGCTTTATAAGTTTGGATTTCCTCGTCCATACAAGAATCACCTATATGAATGTTTTCAATAATTCCGAGTTTCACTGAAATGTCAATAGGAATCGTTCGAGAAATATTTCCCAAATTCAACTCAGAATCAAGATGTTGCAATGGATTCTATGATTCCCTGACATAATTAGTAGTAAAAATAGATGAGAACTCATTTTCAAAACGATCAAGCTCAGGTAAAAATGAAGATTGATGATGAAGATCTTCCCATGGTAAATCATCAACAGATAAAAGTTCACGAATCTGCTCATCAGTATGAACAGGTTTAGAAAAAGTTGTTGAATCTGAGGTTGAGATTGAAAGTGACTCTCCATGGACCACATTCATTGGATCAATTTCGGTTTAAATAGAGTCGGAAAATGACTGTACCACCTGATATGCAACTTCAAAGGGACTCAAGGGCATGGCATCACCAAATGAGTCCACCTCGGAATCGTAAGGTACGATCCAGGGATCATCAAAATTGATAGTGTTCAATGAAATCATGTGAATGGTTGCAAATGAAGGTGATACATTAGGAGGAGGAAAAGAAAAAGTTCCTAGTAAAGTAGAATATTTAATCAATCCTACACCAACATCCTTATAAGGGATAGCTATTTTGCCGACATGTTGAATACTCTCAGAAGAGGTTGGGTCAGATGAAAAGTAATTTAACTGATCTATTGTAACGATCTTTCCATTATGAGGGAATTTAATAAGCCGAAAGACTGATGAAACAACATCAGTCATAGCGTAGGACCAACTACAACCCAAAAGACGGTTGTAATCTAGAGGGGCATCAACCACTTCCACATATAGATTATAGTTTTTCCTTCTACCCCTATAGGTAAATCCTGCAAAATGCCAAAAGGATGAAACCCCCGGTCATCAAAATCCTTTAAAATTGTCAGGGATTGATTGAGTGTAGGAGAACCAAGCGATCTCCAACACTGAATCGACATCATACACGTTGAATCTCCCTCATCAATCACAGTCCGAAAGCAAGACCTGCTTTTGACTAACACTGGGATATGGAAATCCATTTGATGAGGTAAGCAAGGTGTGCTATTTTCTAAATCGAAGATTATAAGGTTGGAATCTTGAACATCAACAACTCCTATAGCATACAAAAGCAATTTACACTGTGCTGGACATGATTGCAGCACCTCCAAAGCCGACATTGTTGAAGGGGATATGGCTAAATCTTCAACAATGTTATAGTTATGAGCAGCTCTCGCATGTGGATTGAAAGTTGAATTCTGAAGTATACCTTTAGCAGGCGATTTGATTATTAAGTCTAGATTAGGTTTCTCGATATGTATCAAAACCAGGAGGAGTTGAAGTTGATGGGTTTGAACTAGAAGATTCTGGTTCCTTACCACCAACAAGACTCTTACTTCCATAATATTGTGATCGTGTCACAATCCTGACATGGGACATCATCATAATTGGTTCTTCTGAAGCATTTGAGGAAGGACATATCATCTTACTATCTTGACTAGGAAAAGAATCCTTCAAGATAGCAGGCGTTTGAGAACCTTTGATGATTTTCAAAACCTCAGCTCGATGTGGACAATCTCTTGTAAAGTGCTCCTCATCATAGATAAGACAAGGATAGCGAGGCTTATGTTTCTCGTCAATAGATTCAGTTTTTTCAGGTTTCTCTTTTGCATTTTGTTTATTTTTCTTCTTCCCTTTCTTTTTACCGCCGGATTTAGATTTAGCTGCAGAAGATTCTACAACATGAATATTGGCAGGAACTTTAGCGGAAGCTTCTCCTGTCGGGGAATCTGGTAAAGTTATAATAGGAGAAGAATTCTTTGCAGATTTCTTCTTACTTTTGGTATTAACTGTACTAATCATACCATCAGCGGCATGAGACCCTGAAGGAGTTGCAGTTATTTGATTTTGTTTGGGAAGACCGGGGATTTTTTTGTGTAAAGTACCCAACTGCATATAAACTAAGTCAAGGTACTGAGCTTGAGAAATTACTTGCTCCTCAATAACTATGCCTGCCTTAGCTACATCCTCAGTGATTTTAGGTAATAATGATTTAACAAACCATTCTGCCAAAATTTGATCCGGGATAAAAACTTTCACTAAATGTCGTCGATGTCACCATTCATGAATATGGTCTGAAATATATGTAAACGTTGACTATTTTAATGAAGTTAATAATTCCATGCCATTGTCATATCTGACAGGCAACTGAAAATGAGTTAAGAACGAAGTAGCTAACTAACTAAAATTATAAAAAGAGCTTCGTGGCAACTCAATGTACCACTTAGCCACGAGACCAATCAGAGTGCGTTGAAAAAGGTGTAAGTGAACTGAATCATCTATAATGGAATTTGATGCACACCAGAGGTGATAAGTCATCACATGGTTTGATGGATCCTCTCCTGCCTTACCCTCAAAATTTGGAATATCACTGGGAAAATTATTAGGCATTGGTGGCCAGTACGGAAGATAATAAATTGGATCGTTCATAAGGCACGACAAGTTAGGTAAATCCAAAGTTGCGATGAATGGTAACTGATGGTTAGGGTCTCGAAAACCTTGGGTCACAAGACTAACTACAGGAGGAGGATACCCAAGATAACCTGGAATTGGATTTTCATTTGGAATAGTATATCCTCCCAGAAAACCAGGATTATCCAGACCAAACTGGGGTTGTTGAGATTGAGGTTGTTGATATGTATACCCAGGGTACAGTTGATACTGATAAACTAGGCTTTGCATAGCAATACCGTATTGATATTGTCCCTGGTACGGTTGATAAGTAAATTGAGGTTGACTTGTGACAACCGTACTTGGACCAGGTTGTCCTATAGGAATCTAAACCAAAGTCTGAATTGTAGGTCCAGACTGGGGTAAAGAGGTCTGAGGAGTTGATACAGAAATAATAGAAACAGGAGCTGTCGATACTCTAGAAGTAGGTGGGGTAGATTGAACAGAAGCTGCAGTAGTTACAACAGTCGATTGAGGCGAAGTTCGAGGTGAACTAGGCCTAGACTGATGAGCTACACCAGGTGCAGAAGTTTGAATAGTAGACTGGACGGGTTGCTGGGTTGAGCTAGAAACCATGGGTTGTCCAGGTTGAGATGACAACTGCACATTAGGTTGCAAAATCTGTTGATTTTGAGATGGATCCCACACCATATTCATTCTGGGGTAAGGACCCATAACAGGTTGAGCATATTGAGGACCATAACCAGGTTGAGTGTAGGACTGATAATTGAAAGGTAAATTTCCAGTTCCTTGATCAAATTATTGACCAGAAGGTGGTTGGAAACCTTGAGATTGGTACTAACCTTGAGGTTGATAACCTTGAGGCACGTACTGAAACTGGGGTTGACCTTGAGGTATATATTGACATTGGGGTTGACCTTGAGGCATATATTGATACTGGGGTTGACCTTGAGACATATATTGAGTCTGAGGTTGACCTTGAGGCATATATTGAGTCTGGGGTTGACCTTGATGCATGCACTATCCCTGAGGTATGTACTATCCTTGAGTTTGCCCCCCAGGCGGTATTTGACTGCCTTGAGGTTGCCCCCTAGGCAGAATTTGACTGCCTTGAGGTTGCCCCCCAGGCGGAATTTGACTGCCTTGAGGTTGCCCCCCAGGCGGAATCTGACTACCTTGAGGTTGCGGATTCATAATAGCACTAGACATCATAATAATTTCTTCTACACTCAACGGTGGAGTTCCGTTATGACCAGTTGATACCCCATGTTCGATGGGTTGAGGAGATGCTCTTGAAAAAGTACCAGAAACTAACTGATACCCAGACGGAACAGAAGGACCACCATATAAAAAAGTTTCCAGATTTTTGGAAAACATAGATGACCGGTTTGACATATTCGAAGGAGGATAGTAACCTTTGGGCATTGGATGAAATGGAATACGAGGTGGTGAAGCAGCGAGACCCATATTTTCTAAAAAGTTCATCAAAGATACATACCAAGCGTCACTTCGAAAATGACTGTAAAAGATAGATTCACACTCCCTAAGTTCTAAAGTTGATTGATTTTCAGGGAGAGATATACCTTCATCCAGACTAATAAGTTCTTTGATGGAAATCAGTCCAGAAGGAAGATTTTGGGTAATAATACTTCCTACCCTGGGTGAACCAGGACCATTAGACACTGGAGAAGCAAATCCTGAGGATGGAGTAGTAGCAGGTTCGTTTTCAGGTTCAAAAATTTCAGGTTCCTCAACTAATTCACTAGTAGAATAAAAAGTACGAGTGACTTCAGAAAATGAAATTGGTTCAGAAATATACTCTGTTGCTGGAATGTGATAATCAGGGTGAATAATTAAATATGATTCTCCGGCCTCTGGTGACTCAACTCTACTTTCACTAGGTGTGACAAGAGCTCTTAACCCTTCAAGCTGACTTGGTGTATATTTGGGAGGCTGCCCCCGAAGTCTACGGGATTTCCTCAGTAATTCAGCCACGATTAATTAATTAATTACTTCACACAAAAATAAATAAAATCTCAAGAAAATCACCTAATGTCTCTAAAGAACCAAACAATTGAATCACACACCTAACGATCTAGGAGTTCAAACCACACACAAACAATATTTTTCCGTACCAAAAACACTAGTTGGTGATGAAATCCAATCTCGCAGAATTCAACGCAGAGTGGTGGTTGGAATAGTTACACTAACAACCTGCTTAATGAAATAGACTGGCACAAGTTTCTCCACAAAACCGTCTCGAGTGAAGATAATCCCCCAGAGAGTCCAAGTGAGTCTAGTCGACGTCTGCTCCAGGTACAGTGTGATCTTCCCTCCATCGTCACCTCAGGAAAGAATCCTATAGATAATGGCCACTAAGGTTACCAACAGAGACAAATATACCTGGGGGAACAGTCTACGATCCGATACGCACGCAAGGGCAAAGTAACAAATCTCAATCCCCTTGAGGGCTCCTTGACATAATCCAAGGTTTACCAACAAGTGACCCCAGGCTCCTCGACAATGGTCAATCCGAGGTTTACGGTTTTTAATACGTGAATATCTGCTATCATTCCCGATGAGGAAGGATTGATTACCTCACTGGTTCAGATATGATCTCGTGCTTCTCCTTTAAGAGGAGCTTTGCTAGAGCATAGATGTAATAATTGGAATTTATTTCCTACCGCAAGATTGACTACTTGTTTGTTTTAACTAACTTGGAGAGTTAATTACTCCCTACTCCAAGATACTAGCCTAAGCTAAGTTGGTGAATAAGAGCCCTAGAAACAAAAAGATTTCTAGATGAATTTTAATTAAGCATTAATTTTATTAGTTGTTTCTTAAGTCAAAAGGTATGGAGATGAAACTTTGTGGTGTGAAGACTCGACTCCAAAATGCTAAAAAAATGCACCTAGGATGATAAACAATTCTTTTCCTTTTCAATGAATCTCTAGCTAAGGAAGAGTTGAGAATGCAATTTCTTGAAAACAAAACTTTCCTTCAACATATAAGCGAAAACAAAAACTTTTTTGTCTTTTTCAATACACTCAAATGAAGCTTACTAATTATGCTCATGAAATAAATCCCTTTTCGTTTCAACACTCAAAACTAAAGAAAACAATTTTTCAAAAGAGAAACTAGAATTTCTAGACAACACACTCAAAACTATGAAAAATCTAATCTTGAGATCTAATCTTCTAAAACTAATTAAAATAAAATCTTGAAATTTTTTTTGAGGATGTTTTTACTTAGTTATTCAACAAACTAAGGATTAATTTGTTCAGCAAGACAAATCAACCAAAAACACCCAGCTATGTTTTTTATAAAAAATAAAATTCACAACTTATGACCAAGTTCATTCAAAGTTTTGCAAAGAGAAACAAAATCTATTTCTCACCAAAGGAAGATCTCACAAACCAGCCAGACTTATCAAGAAGACAATAAATTCCAGGGTGATCTAAGGTTTCTTAGGCTTCCAAGCTTCAAGTTACTACAAAGACTGAGCGAAGACCAAACCAAGCATGCAAAAACTTCTAGAAACTCATCCAAAACACAACACCAATGGAACTTACTTATGAGAGACTTTTGACAGGATATACGTAGATTTGGGCAGAGGATAAAAGTAACAAAAACAACCTAAACTAAACTGGATGAAAATATTTTAAGATTTTCAAAAATTTTGACAGGGTCCGCAGGCCCCTAGTGAAACCAAGTGCAAGTATCGCTCTGTGCAGTAAAGTAACAGTGCAGAGAGGTCCGCACTGTAACTCAAACAGAACGTGTGGTCCTCGTAAAAATTTATAAAAGCTAAAAAATCAATCCAGGACTGACAAACTACCCAATCCCACACACATCAAGCAAAAACCAGAAATAAAAAATCAAGTTTCTCGAATCAAACATAAAGGAAAATTAAACAATCAAATCCTGTCCCTAGCGGAGTCGCCAATTTGTTAAGCGGATAAATCGTTCTTGCGGACAAGACCAATCTCCCTAGTATCAATTGATATCTAGCAACAAACAGGACAAACAAATCTACTTTTACCTAAACATATTACGATTCATTAATAAAAGCTAAGAGGTGTTTTAGACCCTACCTTAAGTCCAATGCTAGTTTGTGGCAGCCGTGCTCCAACAACTTCAAAGAGCTTCCTTTTAATAACCTGCAAACACAAACAAGCACACATCAAAGAACACCTACATAGCTAATATAATAAATCATGTTCATCATAGTGATCAAGGAGTCTATGAAATAAACCATTACACACAACTCATTGAGAAAAATAAACTTGATTGTATTAACTTTGATAAAGAAGAACTTTACAACCTTGGTGCCTTGATGCTATACAAGCGCTTCCCAGGGTCCAAGCAGGAATCTCCTCTACTTTGACAAGCCTCACTCTCTTCCAAATGAGATCAAAAGTATGTGATCTTTCCTCTCAAAATCTCAATAAGGAAGATAAGTTCCAACAACATTTACCCTAAAAAATATTCAACTTTCAACCTCTCAAGTAACCAGCCTAAAGCTTCATTTTATAGTGCAAGGGAAGGAAGCTATAGGTCCACCATTGAAGGGATAGAGTCCTTCTTCAAGGGGATAAGCTCCTCACATCAAGGGGTTAGCTCCTTAAGGAATGGGATGCGTGAATCCTCAAGGGGTGAACTTGCCAGCGTAAGATTCCCTCTAGAAGCTTCCAGAATTGACTCAAAGTGAGTTTTTAAGAATAAACTTGCACCTTTTTAACTTTTATTGGGGTTCACACCCATAAATGCAGATACAGAGTAGTCAGGTGTGCAGGGGACACGACCAATGGGTGCGGTACCACAGGTAATGCTAAGAGAAAGTGTGAAACCAGAGTTTTAGAGATTTTTAAGGACTTTCTCTCATTTTCAAAGCTTGATATGCAGAGCTGAGGTTTAAGACTTGCAAAGGAGGTATGTATGAGTGGTGATAGACTCATATTGATTGTAGAAAGTTAAAGTGACAATTTTTGTGGAACAAATATTTTATGGGCGGTACCCCATTATGAACTGGGGTCCAATGCAGTGATACCTTTGAATACAGAAGATAATCAAGCTCCACACCCAACACAATTCATCAAGAACAAAACATTCAACAAAGGAGACTGGGCATTATTGTTTGACTCCAAATTTTAATATTTCAAGGCAAAGTTTACATTGCATTGGCTAGGGCCATATGAGATAGAATAAATATTTGATAATGGAGTTGTTCAGATAAAAACAATTGATCAAGGATCTACTTCATTTATAGTTAACATACATAGGCTTAAAGTTTACAATAAGCCTATTGATAAATAAGTTTTTTTGAAGCAAATGTCAAAAGATATTGATATGGAAGTAATGGAATAGCATAGCAATATGCCTTCCAATAATCGAGAAGAAGAATAAAAAATAAAATATAATTTATATATAATAAAAAGTTTGCTTGTGAAAACTAGGCAACTGACACAAAGCAAACAAGAATTCATGGAGGAAAACCAACTAGTTTTTCTTGTGTGAATTCATGGATTTTTGCTTTACTCTGACAACAGTTTGCTTTTGTAGAATGAACCTCCAAAACAATACAAGACTTCAGATAAGCAAGGGAGAAGTTGAAAAAGAAACTCAGTTTGAGTAGCTGAAAGTTTGAGCAACTGAATTGAAAAAGGAACTTGAATTGTATTGTAGAAGGGACTTGAAACATTATTGGAAACATTGTGTATAAGGGACCTAAAATGTTAGAAAATGCATGTATCATATGACAAAAAACACACAAAAATATACATGACAGTAGGGACCTGAATCATCAAGTACCAATTGCAGAAGGGACCTGAACGACATCAACAATCAATGATCCTGAATCAATGATGAATACAAGAACATGAAGTAGAAATAAAGTCTATATTTCAATCTATCATAGACTATCCATCAAAGACATTTGACCAGAATACATCATCAAATACTATCAGGGAGTAAAGTAGAGTGAGTAAAAAATTTTGCTCTTGAAATTTCAATTTTTTTAGAGATTGTTAAGATTAAGTTAGTACCTGACATGCATATTTTACCTACATATTCATTTCACTACCCTCATTATTCTATTCATCATATTATCCTATTCATATATACCCATTATTCTACATTTAATCCCATAAACATACTCCGAATAGTCATTTCATATTCATATATTCACATATTCCATATTCATTTCATATTGAATAACTCTAAGTATTTTTCTTTTGAAAAGAAAATGGATTAAAATAGAGGGTCCAATAGTCGAAACCCTAGAACCTAGAAAACCATACACAAGTTAGTATCATGAATTTAATTTTAAATATGACCTAAACATGGTCATTTTAAAATTAAAATACATATATTGAAATATGCGGATTATGAAATAATATAAGTAAAGGAAATCAAAATAATTTATTTCGACAAGTTGTAATCAAAGCACATAGAAATGATGCTATGAAGTGTAAAGGTTATCATAATATAAATAATGTGATGACCATGTAATGAAAACAAATATTATGAAAATGTTTCAGAGGTATAAGACATGGGAAATGGATATGAAGAGGAGGAATGATGACAGTTAACGGGGATAAGCCATTCAATAAAACTATAAGCCATGCAATAAAACTATAATGAAATTCAAAGACGCAGCGATCAAATCAAAATCCACCATGAATAAGAATGAAATGGAATAACAATACGAGCTGGTGGAAATGAAACATATGGTAGGCAGACTATATGGTGAAATGAGTAATACAACAGTTAAAGGTTAAGTAATAAAAGACGAGATGTGGAGGTAAGTACTGTGGGTAGGTATGCATGATGACCACAAAGAAATGAAGGACAACCACGAAGGGAAGAAGTCAGAGGACATAGCATGTATGAGTGGTCAAAACACAATAGTGAACGTTTCAAACAAAAACAACATTGTGAGTTTTGCATTCAACCAGAGCTCATACAATACACCTCTGCCATTTTTACACACAGTACGCTGTAAAATTCGCTTTTTCCCCACCATCATAGTCATTTGCAAGCTCAGGGAGAGCGATGAAGTGTTGCATAAGCTATTAGCACACATTCGAGAGCTTGAGGTGAATGGTTTGATAGAGAAAACGTGTAAATAGAGGAAATAAAACCGAGAGAGAGAAGGCAAGAGATATAGCAGTGGGAAATTGGAGTGATAAGAAGAAAAAGTGGAATAGATTGAGGGATAAGATGAGGAAACTAGCAAATAAAGCGGAGTTAAGTAAGGAAGATCTCATGAGAAAGAAGGTAAGACCAAAGTTCTATTTCTCTCAATAAATGCAGCGGATGTTTTGATGAGGAAATCTTAGGATTTTTAAAAGAAAGACAAGTTTGACTCCAAGATATAAGAGAGCGCTCCAACCAATTTTTACCATTTGTTAAGCTATCATTCATTAAGTCTGCCATCAATGAAGAAATAATTTTTTTGAAAGAAGTTTAATAGTGGAAAATATTATGAAACATGAGTTGATTGAGCCACAACATAGAGAGAATCATGACATTCCATTGCAAATAGGTAAATCAACTCGGATCCTCCATGTTTACTCATGAAATCACCAAAATTTATTGATGAAACAAAATGCTACTTAAAGTTTGATTGCATAAGTAAATGCTTTCACTGAATTGAGTGATGAAACAAAGGGTTTTGTTATAGTTTTGATTGCATAAACACATTTTTTCACCGAATATTGGTTGAGGAGACAGAGTGTTTAGTTGTGGCTTTGATTACATAAACACATGTTTTCCCCAAATATTGGTTGAAGAGATAGAGTGTTTAGTTGTAGTTTTGATTACATAAAAACATGTTTTCACCGAAGATTGGTTGATGAGACATAATGTTAAGTTGAATTCTAGTTGCATAAACATATGTTTTTGCCAAATTGGTTAACGAGAAAGAGTGCTAAATTTGTAGCTTGATTGCATAAAACAAATGATTTCACTGAGTTGGTTGAATACACAGTGAATTAGTTATAGTTTGATTGCACAAACAGTGGGTTGATTGCACAAAGAGTGGCCTTAATTGTGCAAACAGTGAAAAAGAGAATGACTTTAGTTTGACATATAAATGAGTTTGATAACCATAGGAAAGTTATAAGAAAAATCAAAATCGAAAGGAGAAGCTATGGTATGATTTTTTATATATATAAAATCAATTTCAAAATCAAAACGAAATTTCATTTTTCAATTTCTTTTCTTATAAATAGTGATATGCATAAGAATAATACTTCATTTATATGGATAGAGCAGAGTTTTGGTGAAAGAAGAATAGAACCAACAATGGTTTTTGCATCAGAATTTTTCTTTATTTTTCATTCACAAAGGGTAATGTTTTGAAAAGAACAATGATTTATTGTTGTAGTGAGACAAAGATTAAACAAGCTTGATTTTATTGTTTCTAAAGAGTATCAGGAGAAAGGTAAGCCCTAATACTACAATGTATAACTGAATCAAAAATATCTTTATGCATGAATGATTGTTATTTTCATTTTCAAAAATGAAGTTAATGACAGTGGAAGGGTATATCAATTGGTTTTCAGAAAACATGACCACCAGAATAGAACTGAAATTTCAGATTGAATAGTGGAAGAAGGAAATAGTAGAAAAATTATATCAAGCAGGGCTTATAAGTTTTCTTCAGAGGTTTAATGGTCACAGTGAGAGTATAAGCAGGGAGTTTATAAACAACTATACTTTGTATCAAACAATGGTAGGAAAATTAATCATTCCATTGACTCCAGAATACATATCCCAAGCATTAGATCTTCCATTGACATGAGAAAACTATCATAAATTCCTACACTTCAAAGAGAAAGCATGGGCTTTCTTCTTAGAGAAAAACAGGAAGGCAGCCTTTGACAGAACTAAATGCATACCTAGGGAGTGGTTCAACGAACCATGGGGAGAGTTAGTTTTGATCATTCAAAAATTCTTCACGTGATTGAGGATATAGTGTGGCACATTTGTACCATGTCAGGCTGCTCCAACACATTAAGGGAGAAGTCAAAATAAACTTGCCATATTTCTTCTCTCAAAATATCATCAAGATGATAGAGTCAATGAGAAATGAGAACAAAGCAAGATAAGCTCAAGTTTATCATCAGGGACTAATAAAAATTCTTGTAGAGAATCAAGTAAAAACTCAGGGCATAATCTGAAAAGATTTTTTAGTTCAAAACCAGCATGAAGAATAGGTCACAGAAGAACAATACAAAACAGATCATGAAACTAGAGGCATCATGAATTCACCACTTTATCTAAGAACTAGGTCTAAGAAGAAAAAAACACTATTATGGTTGAAAATGAAACATCTTTTATATCCACTCCTAGGAGGCATAGGAGAAAGAGCCCAATAGAAACAAGTAGCAAGGACCAAGAAGTATAGATTGTAGAAACATGTTCTACCGAGAAATAGGTAGAAGACATAATTGAAAGATTGGAGAAAGAAGCTTTAAAAAAAGACTCTAATTTTTATAATGTGGAAGCCACATTATTTGCAA
Source organism: Pinus taeda (assembly GCA_000404065.3). NCBI lineage: Eukaryota > Viridiplantae > Streptophyta > Pinopsida > Pinales > Pinaceae > Pinus > Pinus taeda. The sequence goes on from APFE031591358.1 coordinate 27,509, forward strand.
AAGATACATAGGAACTAGAAAAAGAGTTTCACTTGAGCAAAATAAAAAAAAATTGATAGATTATCTAGAAATAAACAAGATCCTGAAAAAGAACTTGAAGAAATAAAATAAAGCATACAAGAAAAATAATGCACAGACAATGAGGGAGAATGAATAACTAAATGAGGAGGTAGGAAAACTAAAGAGAAAGAATGATATACTTTAAAAACAGGCATTCAAGTGGCTTAAAGATAAAAACATATGGAAAAACAAATATGAGAAACAGAAGGTCAAAGCTACTATTTACAAGGAAGAACACAACATGGGGATAGATTACCAGTTAGAGGCAGCACAACAAGAAGCATCAAGGTCAGGCATAGTAATCACAGCAAAGGTTAGGATATCTAAGAGAAAGAAACAAGCATGAGGACATGCTTGTGAATCAGCAAGGGGGAGATGTTAGCCCTCACTTTTGGTCCAATTTTGCTTAAGAAAACATACTTAGTTTCTATATATTCTATCCATATACCATCACATCCACCTCATTTTGATGTATTTTATGCATATTTAGGTATTTAAATTTAATTTTGAAATTTCTAGAAGTTTTTATGAAAATTGAATTTCAAGTGCAATTTTTGGACAGAATCAGAAATTCTCCTAATAGCTACATGGATGTCATATTTGCAGGACACCTGGGCATGAGCTAGATACATTTACGAAAATATTGGTAACTAGGCCTGAACTAACTCCAATTGGTTTGTTCAAACCAAGCTAAATCAGGCTCGGTCAAAGATAGTCAAACACGACTAGTCATTCAGAAAATCCCTAGAAAATAGGGCAGTTTTATGATTTCGTGGGATTTTCCATATTTTTAGTGATAGGTTTGATGAATTTGATTTGGATAGGTGGATATGGATAGATGTATTTGTTAGAGATAATTTATATCATTTTGTTTCATGATCTTCTATTTAACCCAAAATTTTGAAGGCTTATGCATGTAGAATTTGTATAATTTTATGTTGATACATTTGAATATTGGAAGTTAATTTGAAGAACATGTTCTACTTTCATTTTTCTATTCAATGGTGTGGATGATTGATTGAAGTTGCAGTAGTTGATAAACTCTTCAAGTGTGCAAATCAAGGGTGAAGGGCGCCCACTCCAAGCTAAGTACACTTCATTGTTAAACTAGCTTGGTTTTCATGAACTAGTTGCTTCAGATTTGTTTACTTATTTTGCTTCATATTTGCTTACTTGAATTGATGTATGATGGTTTATGTTTGATGATGAATCTTGGTTTATTTATCATTTTGATATGAAGGGACAACACAATGTTCAAGTTGAGCCCTCCTTCTATTGGATTAATGAATAAAAACAGAAGTTCATCTTTCTTGCTTTCAGTAATTTTATGAAGTTCCAGTTTTCTAACAATAGAATAATGATGAATGAATTTGTGATGAGAAATATCAAGGATTTCCTAAGTTAGAAGCCTATTTCATTGTTTATTTATGCTTCTTAAACTGTTGTCAATTAATGGTTTTTTATTTCTATTCATCCAACAATATTGTAGAAAGGACAAAAATGAATCTCTTAAGTTAGGAACGACTTCATTTCACATCTATTGCAGAAGTGAATTAGAAATTATTTGATTCGATTTATATTTATAATATGTATTTCCTTAGTTCTTCATATTTTATCTTCTAATCTTGATTACATCTTATATCCATACATTTTGGACATGCCTCCAAGTTTTACAAACCTGGATTAATAATGAAATACTTGTGTTATTTGTGTTAATAAATTAGCCCAACAGCTCCTCCCCCTCCCCCTACTCCCCCTACCCCCCAACACCCTCCCCTTACTCGCCCCCACCCCCTCCCCCTCCAAGAAGATGTATGGCTGATGATATTAAGCTACCTGTTTTCAAAGGAACTGGATTGGAGGATTCGAAACAATTTTGGTTTTTACGTGAAGTTGTATGGACAATGAAGCAGATCAATGATAAGAATATAAAGAAAGCGAAAATCATTACAATGTTCTATTGGGCGCGGGATCCCCCAAGGGAAGTTTTGGGGCTTAGAGCCCAGCTTTTGGTTAGTTTTGTAATTCCAATGTAAAGAGTCTGCTTTTTGTGGGTGGTGAGCGCATAGTTTGTTAAAGAGTCATAGGGTTGTCGGCCCTTAATTTTGATAATGTAATGTCGACTGTAGAATATCTACTCATGGTCTGCGGACCATGGGATTGTATAAATAGAGCGAAGCTCTAAGTAGTTAAAGTAGCTAATCAGATCACAATATGGAAAAGCTATGATGTATGCAAGATAGTTCTGAAGTGTAAAGTCTAGTTTTGGGTCATAGCATAGGAAGAGGCTCTGCAGCTGAGTGCATAGAGGCCTAGTAGTCCGCAGCTAAATGCGTGGACTCTTGCAGCTGAGTGCATGGGATGAGTCGAGTCTGTAAATAGTGAAAGTATTAATAGAGAGAAGTTTCTATCAATTCTACATCTTTATTTCATGTTTTATGCATCTGTTATATTGGGTATGAATTTCATTTTTAATGCTTATATGATGCGCGAATGTGTATACTTTTATTGGCTAAGTGAAATAAGATAATCAAGACCTATTAATAAGATAAGTAAGATACTTGGCGTAGTTTAGGAGATATCGCAGTTCATGACCTTAGCAGTGTGAGAGGATTTCATCCCCTTGTGAGGGTTGTGCGAAAGTCGATTATAACAAATAGTGAAGGTACTGAAGGGTTGAATAGTTTGCAAAGTGACCCGTGTGAAAGCAGGTTTAGTTGGAATAAACCGACATCACATCCATATCAAGGGTGTAGAAACTTGGTTCCAGCATCCCCCCATATTGCTTTAGGTGAGACTTCAGTCTGCGCTTCGCGGCTAATGCCGAAAGGGCCAGTAGTGTAGTTATTTGTTTGGCTAAATAACTCTAAACCTAGGTCAGGCCCCGATAAGCCAACAAATGGTTCCATTGCCAGGACAGGAATCTGCATGAGAGATGTGTGATGTCGTATCATTAGAATCCAACTAAGAAATAAATTGAAGACTGGTTGGATAGAAGAATTCACGACTTCGCGGCACAGGAGAATAGAAATCCACGACTATCAAAAGAAGAATGACTAGACAGCTACCTGTATACAGAGATCCATGAAATATTTTTCATGTCCTTCCCTACTGAGCTATACAAGTGGATTGCGAAGTTAGCAGATAGCCAAGGAAGGTGGAAACTTGACGGTCCTATTGTGTGGACCCTAGAGATGGTGCGGAGATTAGAAGCATCAGAGGATAATATCGCATGCACTGTCGATCATTGGCTTGATCGTATTATAGTAGGATCTGTTAATGAGTTCACAGTTGACATCTTAGTCAGCTATGACAAGGTAGAGAGACGCTTTCTCAAAGGACCGCGAAGTAAGTATGTAAAGTCTTTGAATAGTTGGATTAAAATGTTGTTGTGTGAAAAGCGGGTTATGTAGTTACCTTGATGCTTGGGGCTACATGAAGTGGAAAGGTTTACAAGGATGAAGGAAATAAGGGTCAAGAAAATAGCCCCTTGATTTCACCTCCATGAGGAAATGAGGAAGAGCTCGCAAAGGTATCTCCGCGAAGTGCTATTTATCTGATAAGACAAATAATTCTAGGAATACCACCTCCACCCACACCACCACTGGCTTCACCGCCATTACCTCCATCTTCACTCGTACCAACTCCACCACCACCAGCTTCACTGCCAGCACCTCCATCTTCACCTGTACCAACTCCACCAACATCACGATTCAATATGGCAAGCACAGTGAAGTTTCCTGTGTTCAAAGGTTTGGGAAATGAGGATCCGGACGAATTCTGGTTTGTTGTAAGGGCTTTATGGGAATATCAAGGTGTTACAGATGACCACAGAAAGAAGGCAACATTGGTTAGCACCCTACAAGATCACACGTTGATATGGTATATTAAGTACTCCAATGATAACCATAAAGCGAGAGTCACGTATATCCAAGAAGCACTAAATAGAGAATTTAGCAGGCCTAAATCTGAAGCGTAGTCGATCATGGGATTTAAAGAGATCACGATGGTACCAGGTGAGACTCCTTGGGAGCTAGATCAAAGGTTGAAATATATGATTCGCAAAGAAAATATTAATTTGACAGATGGACAACATCACGAGTGGTTTGTAGCTTCGCTACTACCACATTTAAGGAGTGCGCTATCGCAGCAGAAGATAACAACTCAGGAAGAGGCCTTAGAGATCACTGTGAAGCTACATGAGACCCCAATGCAAGATACTAATTTGGGAGTTCAGTAGATCCACGCGTAGCTGAAGAATTTGTGCCTTGAGATGCAGAGTCTAAAATAGGATAGGATGGTTTGACCAGAAGTGAATGAAGAAGTGTGGTGCGTAAAATGCAAGAGCTAGGGTTATGACAAAGATCACTGCCTAGTTTTTACAAATTACCTCACAGGAGGAGGATCGATGCCTTTAAGGTTAGAAGCTCAAGTAGGACCTGGTGCGATGCCTCCTTTGTGGTGTGCAATCTGTCAAATAGTTGGAAAACATGCCACGGAAAATTGTCACTTGTTACATAAGCATACACAAAATTCGAATCAATTGTTCTAAAACTTTTGAAGGTTGGTGGGACATGATGAGCGTACTTGCAAAAGTTATAAGTTGATGATGGATAGAACCCCCACCTATAGGGTTTAGGCTGAAATGTGACCCCTTGACCAAAATGCAAGAATTACGCGAATAGGATTTTAGGGGCGTGGACAAGGCCGAGGTGGAGGACCTGGTAGAGGTCATGAATAGTTGATTTGCTACAATTGCGGAGGGCCAAGACACTATGCCCACGATTGTACCAATCCAATGTGCCCATCGTGTAAGTATTGCATGTTGTTCGATCATGAGACAGAAGATTGTCCTATGCTGATAGCTAGGATATGCGACAAAGGAGTGCTACCACCTCTCTTGACTTAGAACCTGTAGATTATGAGGTCTGATTCATGCGAGGACTCAAATGTAAACATTGTGCTTCGAAGTGGAATTGCGATGGGACATGACAAAGGCAAAAAGCTTGAAGATAGTACTTGGGTTTGTAAAGCTTCGGCGAAGGAAGTAGAGTTTGATTTGGAGCACGCTCGGGAAGCCTTCATGGAAGCTAAGAAGAGCTCCACTGATGCCTCCACTTCAGGAAGCAAAGATAAACTGAAGCAGAAAATTGACCCATCCATGGTGACAACTTTCCTTGAAACATGTATGAAGTTACTACGTGAAAATAAGGCTATGAAAGGGCTACAGGAACTTTTAATAGATGTATTGGTATTGCGCCAGGAGAAACGCACATAGTCCAGAAGATCAGAAAGCATAAAACAAGGATAGGCCGTGAAATGAGACTCATCACATAGATTGGAAAATATGAGATGGATCAAGTTATTCTAGATTTGGGATCAGATGCAAATGTTCTATCGACGCAGACATGGGAGAAAATGGGAAGACCTGTGTTGCAATGGTCTCTGATTCAATTGAGGATGGAGAACCAACATAAAATAATACCTATTGAGCGATTGTAGGGAATAATTGTGGATATTGAGGGAGCGAGTGTGCTAGGAGATTTCAAAGTAATAGAGATTGTTGATGACAATAATCCCTACCCTGTGCTCCTATGAATTGACTGGGCCACTGACATGAATGGGGTAATTAGTCGGAAGAAGAAAAAAATGATCTTTGAAAAGAAGTCACTGCACGTAATTATACCCCTAGACCCTACTGATGGATCGCGTTATACGGAGCCAGTCTGTGACTATGAAAGCGATGATGATATGGACTACATCTACAAGATAAGAGCATGAGACCAAGACTGGATGAATCCCACCACAGATGGGTGGATTACATGGGAGTGTGAGAGTTCTTGAACTTCAGATTCCGATGAAGATGTACAACGATGGCAAAATTGGTTACACGAAGTAACTACGCTGAACTACAATATGATGACAAGGGCATTGCACTACGTGTCAACAAAAGTAAGAGATATTTCTACTTATGATGGTCTAAATGAGGTAGGTACCTTCTTGGATTCATTTGAAAAGGAGGTGCTAGAAAAGCAACGCTTCTAGGCCTTGGATTGGGTATTGCGCGCTATGCCCATGAGATGGTGGGGTACGCACAAAGGAAGCTTTGATTATTGGCACGATTGTAAGAGAATGACGGTGCACATGATTTGGGAAGCCTAAGGTGTGACTGACAGACAAGTGTGATGGGCAGGACGATCCGCGTGCGCATTTGGCCAAGTGGATGCAGGTCTATGGAGAAAAGCCACAACCTGAGTTGGTGCACCTGTTCTGTCATACCCTAGATGTTATACCAATGAATTGGTATATAGAAATAAAGCTCTACCATGGGATAGGTGAATGGGATATCTTGCGTGAAGGGTTCGTGATGACCTTCAATTTTGAGGATGGGTGGGACAGTATTGATGAAGCACTACAAGAGGTAAAAGCAGCCATCTTTAGGATACCACAAGAGTCAGTAGAATTGATTCAGTTTGAATGGGCTACTCAGCTGAGTCACGCGTTGGAATGTTATAGTGTAACTATTGAAGAGGAGGATGAGAATCTGTAGAATATTAACATTCCAAAAACATAAGGCCACCGCGAGGTTCACGGACCACAAATTGAGAACCCTAATATAACCATGCTAGTGAAGGATTGCATGGGCGTGACAACCACAATTTTTTTATTTGAACACTTACTAACACAATTTGGATGTCTGAAGATCTTAATGAGTGATTGTGGTATACACTTCTTCAATGAAATGATCAGTGCGCTGACGGAAGAGTTTCAGGTGTATCATCAGAAGAGCATACTATATCACCCATAGGCTAACGGGACAGTAGAAGCATTCAACAAAGTACTGGAAAATGCACTGACCAAGGTATGTAAGGCACAAAAAAGTGATTGGGACCTACGCATACCTGCAGTGTTATGGGCTTATCAGAAGACATGGAAGAAACTGACGGGACAAACACCTTTTAGGCTTGTCTATGGAGTGGAAGCCGTAATGACTATGGAATACATTGTGCCTAGTCTGCGCATAACAGTGCTCATAGGTATGGCGGATCGCAGAGCCCTGGAGGAGAGGCTCCTATAGCTAGAAGAGCTCAAAGAAAAATGATTTTTCGTTGGATTCCACCAACAGGTCCAAAAGTAGTGCGAAAAGGATTGGCACGATCAACATATTAAGTTGTGCACATTCAAGGTAAATGATCTGGTGTTGTTGTATGATAGTAAGTTTGATAAATCCCTAGGGAAATTCAGAATGCATTGGTTAGGGCCATATGTTATTAAGGAGATTATAGATTGTTGAATTGAGGCTTCTGTGATCCATAATAGTTGAAAGAATAACTTCGGCGTTAATCACATGTAGACAGACATTTGGTCAAGTTAAATGGAGAGCCCTTTCCAGGAAAAGTGAATGGTAGTCATTTGAAGCCATACACATATGGCCCGACCACCTGACTAGTGAACCAAAGTACAACCTTACCACTTTAGGCAGCTGAAAGGAGGCACGGGACTATAAACTACTCTACCCGGGGACTGTGTGATGTCTGGACTGCATGCAGTATAGAAGTTTCATAAGGTTCGCAATAATGCAAGGGTATCTGCGCTAGCACGCGGGTCGATTAGAAAGTGACAGTTAAAGTCACTATTCATGATGTGATGTTTGGTTTGGGACCAAATGGAGCAGACAACAGGCATTTAAGGCGAACTTTATGGGCTAGATTCTTGAAAATTTTCCACCAATCTAGCATTAATGGACCGAATGTGGGGGGAA
>APFE031591366.1:0-10388 GCA_000404065.3 Pinus taeda
AAAAATAAATTTATTTTTCTATTCATTAAAATAAATAAATATAATAATAAAATTGAAATAAATATAATAATAAAATTAATCAATTTCAATTGAGGACGTTGAGAAAAGTTACCCAAATAAATATAAATGCAATTTGTCATAATTTTAAAATATTGAAAATAATAATAAATTAAATTTCCAACTAAAAACATTCTCTCAAAACGCATAATACCCTAATGTTTAATTAATTGAAAAAAGAACACAGGAGGAGAGACGGTCTCCAAAAAAAATGCTCTCATTTCCGAAACATCGTATCAGATGAGCTCATGGAGCCTCACAACTTAAAATATTAAAAATAATAATGAATTAAATTTCCAACTAAAAACATTCTCAAACCGCATAATACCCTAATGTTTAATTAATTAAAAAAAAACAGAGGAGAGACAGTCTCCAAAAAAAATGCTCTCATTTCCGAAACATCGTATCAGATAAGCTCATGGAACCTCACAATAAAAAATTGCCTTCAGCTTGATTACAAAAATATGGGCTCTACTTAATATAAATGCATTAAAAAATAAATGAAATAGGTTTAAGATTTAATTTAAAAATTTAGTATCTGAATTCCCAAAACGCTAAAACTAATGAAGAACCAGCTGAGCGTACATAGGAAACCACAGATGAATTTTCAAATAGATTAATGTCATGGAAGACAGCCGATTGGAGTTAAACTAACATAGGTGGATTTAAATGAAAAAATAATTTAATACGCAGGATGCAGAAGGGTTAATTAAAGGAGAAATTTAATATCACATGGTTAAACTGTGTTAATGGAAAGTAGAGTAAAAATATCGAGAAGGCAGGCAATTTATTAGTACCCAGAGTAGTAGATTGGAGTAGGGTGTGAAAAGCGGCGACAATAGCCAGAAGAGAGCAAACCCCACGTCCCCAGGTGAAGGTGAAAGGGCACGAGGACCAAAGTTCCTACATATATACCAGTGGGGGAGAAAGAGGATAAAGAGTGATTGGATACCAACGGGAATAATTTAATATACGGTCTCTGCCAATGAATTCCAACAACAGTTGGCAGTGTATAGATCCGGACACGTTTCTGTTGGGTCATGGAATGAACAAACCCTTTGATTCGGCTCTGAGAAAGGTTTGTTTGGTCGCATATTGGGCCGCTCTAAAACCTATCAAGGTAGTGGTGATGGTCATGTGGGCGAAGAATATTACAGAAAAGAAGCCCAATAAGAAGACAAAGAAAGAAGTGAGAGCGATGCTGAGATTGAGATTGAGATTGATAAACCAACTCGAGAATGACAAAGACGTTCGAGGGACCAAGGAAATTCAAGTAGATTTGATAAACAAATGCAAAGAGATAAAGAAAATGGAAAAGAGATATGTCATTTAAGTTAGTGTTTAAGAGGGCATGGCAATGTGTTTTGTTGAGCCGAGAGATTTATTCTACATTTTAGTATTTGTTGAGTCCATAAATCCCTAAATTAAAAATTAAAAATCTATAAACAATTACACAAAACATGTAAATAATATTTGTTCATAAAAAAAATTTACATGCCAAAAAATTAGATTCCTCTCTATTCATATAAAAACCACAATTTAAATAAATTAGATTCCTCTCTATTCATATTAAAACCACAATCTAAATAAATTAGATTCCTCTCTATTCCTATTAAAACCACACTTTAAATAAATTTATACTGATAATATTTACCAGAGATAAACACTTCTGAAAACCCACCATTCGAAGTTGGGAACTGAATATCTTGGATCAGGTAGCCTCAATCTTCCCAACAATAGTTCTCGGCTTCCAAAATGCGTCGAGCAAAATCCTGTGGAGATGCTAACATTTCTGAGGATGAGGCTAAAAATGCCCAGTCAATAAGGGTCTTCTGCAAAGCAGAAGATAGTCGAGTACAGCAGAACATGCGATTAAAGTTAGGACAGAAATAAACGAATGAACCAGAGGGATTAATTGATAGACACAGCGTAAATAGGCCAATTAAATTAATCAAGAAATCGCTCACTAAATTAGGGCTAATAAATTGGGAGCGTTCCAGAATCATTCCTAAGGGAGGCGAAAAACAAAATGAATAAAATTATATTAATAAAAATTATATTATATTACTTAATAATTATTAAATAAAAATAAAATTATATTTTTTTTCATAAATTATTTTGAGAATTTTATGATTAAAGTTATGAATGAGTATTACCATCAATAAGATTTTTTTTTTAAATAAAAGAGGAATACTATCATTCATTTATGGTATCTATAATGTGATTAATTATTTAATTGAAAGAAATTAATAAATAATATAAAATTAAATAATTAAGAAAACTATATTTTTAAAACTTCTTTTTATAATTATATTTATGGAAAAAATGTTAATATGTTTCTTATGCTAATTGGCTTTATTTTAAATAATGCCAAAAATAATTGTTATCCTAGTTATTTAAATTTAATTCTCACAAATATTATACTGAAATGATAATTAATGCATTGTCACAATAACCTGAAACCTTACTTAATTTTAAGTTTCCTCAAATATCTAATCCCCTTCTCCACACACACATATATATCTATACAGATTTCATAATTAATCATTTATTAATAATTTTTTTTTACCTAATAAAATTATAAATAAATAAAATAATACACCATAATCTATAAAATAAGATGACATATAAAAAACCCAAATATAATAATGAAACTTATTACACACATTAAATAGTTAATTATAATGAAATTAAATTTAATTCAAAAATATAACTAATTTTACATTAATATAAATTAATTATATGAAATTACAATTAATTCAAATTAAAATTAATTTTCATTTAAAAGAAAGATTAAAATATAAACAATATATATATTATAATCCATTGTAATTTAACCCCAAATTTAAACTAAAAAATTTCAAAATTCAAAACGCATGAGACTCGAAACCTTCGTTAATTAATTTAAAAAACAAAAAACACAAAATGGAACATTCATATGCACACATATAAAGTTAAAAAACATCAATATATAAGCACATTTACAAAGTTATAAGCCATGCATGATATAAACACAATTAACCGTAAATAAAATATGTTGCATTTCAAAAGATTTAATTGAAAAATTTGAACACCTGAATTCATATGACAGGACAGGGTTGGGGTCAAACTAATGAAGAGCGGGTTAAGCGTGCGAGGGGGAAACCATAGTTGGATTAAATAAGAAACATGCTCATTCTCTTCGAAAAAGAACCGATGGGAGTGAAACTACATGAAAAAAATTAATACTCGAGGCTAATGAAAGTATAAATTTAAAATAAACATGGTTAAACGATGTTAATGAAAACCAAAGTTAAAATGCCTAGAAAAGGCAAGCCAATCTGTGAGTAGGGTTTGACAAGCGGCAACCGTAGCCAGAACAGAGCAGAGCCCAACTCCCCAGCAGTGGAGGAAAAAGAGGACAAGGAGGGATTAGTAATCTAATATATGTTCTGCCAATGAAGTCTAGGAGGAGTTGGCAGTGTTTCGAACTCGTCTCTGTTGGGTCATGAGTGCGTCAGGTCGCATAATGGGCCACTCTAGAACTTCTGGAAGAATCTCAGAGACATGAAACCTAATACTAAGAAGAAGATTCAGATTGACATGAGCGAAGCTGAGATTGAGATTGATCACCCAACTGGAAATTCAAACACATTTGATAACTGTAAAAAGATAAAGAGATCTCAGAGACGGAGGAAAGGGAAAAGTGATGTGCAATTCATGTTAATGTGCCATGTATTGCTTGCAGGTGGAGTAAACACGGCTCAGAACCCACCATTCGAGGTTGGGGCCGAGGATCCTAGATCTGGTATCCTCAAGCTTGCCAGCAATGGTTCCCAATTTCCAAAATGCATCAAGAAGAAACCTGAATCTAAGGAGATTCATGGACAACCCTAAATCAGCACGAGGCTAGGAAGACCCGGTACAATTGCACCACCGTCAATAAGGTTCTTCAGGCAAAGCAGAACAGAGTCGATTAGAGCAGAGCAAAGGAAACAAAGGAATGAACCAGATGGATTAACTGATCGTCATGCGGTCAACAAGTTAGTTAAATATATCAAGAAATACGGTGACTAAATTAGGGTTAATCTATTAGGAGAGTGCCCTAATCATTCCTAAGGGAGGCGAATGAAACTAACACAGTGGGGTTAAACGAGACACTTGATTTAATTATCATGATGCAATTAAATATTTTAAACATATAAAAATGGAGTCGACGAAAAGCTATATTTAGTAGACCTTGTTAATCTACCGACAAGAAGAGAGCCAGAGCCATCAATGTATACCTGGAATTGTACATTTAAGCAGAGCTTGAACATTATCAACGAGATATAGAAGATATCTCAAATGGCAATTGCGATCTTCATCACTCTCAAGAAATTGCTTCTCATACCAGAAATCAAATGAAGTAAGAATATCGTGTACCTGAAGTAAGAATATTTTCCAACTTTTCTTGATTTGAAGGCAAGCAGGAAAAAACGAGCCAATCCTTTTAATTTCAATTCATATTGGCTAAAGGAAAAATATTTTAGGAAACTTATTTAAAATTTAAAAAAATCTTTAAATTTTTTAATATAAATTATTAAATAATTATGTCAAACAGTATTATTTTCATTAAATAAATATAATAAATCTACCTACTTTTATTAATAATTATTTTATTATTAATTATATATATATATGAATTGAGATTACATAAAGTTATATATGTATTATATGCTTTTGTATATGGTCATTTCGTTTTTGCGAGGGTAGAATGTTTAAAGACAAGATAGCATAATTCTAAGTTTGAGTTGAACAGATATAGTTGATATGGATAAAAAGGTGTGTTTTCATATGAATGGATTTTGAAAAATATAAAAATAAAAATACATTTAGGTGTGAAAAAATATTTTCTTTCTGTTTTATGGTTAATGGTCTATATAAAAATAAGAAAAATGACCAATTTTTATATACTTTCACCGTGTCTAATTGGACAGATTTAGATTCCGTAAATGTTAATTGATGACGAACTAAAAAATACTTAAAAGATGTATAGATAAAGTTAATAAATACAAATGAGATTTGGATGCAAATTATGATAATTAAAATTTGTTACACACGATAATACAATGTAATACATAAAAATAATATTCAATTGAAAATAAATGTAACAAAAATAAATGAATTAATTTTTAATTTTTTTTCAATTGAAAATAAGTTAAAAAGCCGGAAGGAACAGAGCACCTTACGAAATAGAGCACCATCTGGCCCACCTTTGTGTGGCTGAAGTTGTAGATTGGAGTAGGCTTTGAATATCGGTGACAGCAAACAATACATAGTAGAGCCCGAAATAGAATAAAGCAGAGCCCGCGTCAATGACTGTAGGAAAAAGAGCAGAAGGTTGAAAACTTCAAATGATATATCGGTGAAGCAGAAAGATACAACCCCTGCAACAATTTTTTTCGATCTTATTGGGCAAAGCAGAACAAAGTGGAGTAGAATAGGCTGTTGGAAACAAATCAATGAAACACTGAGATTAACTTATAAACAATAGAAGGATTTCCTCAGATATATGGGGTAAACATGTCACTTAAAATAATTAAGAAAGATGTTGACTAAAATTCGGGTTAATCTACTGGGAGAGTGGGAGATGATTCCAGGGTAGGCTAGTTATATTAATATAATTGAGTTAATTATTTTTTAGTTTAAAATTTTAATTAAATAACTATAATGCACTAAGGTTAATGAAAATTAAATATGATAAACAAGTAAAAACTGGGTAAGACTATATTGAGTAGACCTGGTTAAGAAAAAGAGAGTCACAACCATTGCAAATTGGAATAAAATTTGAACAACAACAATAAATAAAACAAATTTCAAATAGTTACTCCTATCTTTATTTGCAAATTTTCAATAAAACAAGAAGAAAATAAGTAATATAGAGATTGTTTCTCATAGGGCAAATCAAAAGAGCTAATATAACATGTACCTAAAGCCAAAATCCCATGCCCAAGTCTAAGAGATAACAACAAAATCCAGTTTTTTTCCTCCCATGGATGAACTATCACAATATAGTTGCCTCCACTTCTACCCATAATCCATTTGATTTAAACACAGACTAGGACTCAAATAGGAGACCACATATGGATTGAGAGACCACAGATGGATTGAGAGTCAACCCCACATAGTGAATGGATAGAGAAGGAAAAATATGTTGAAATTTTGTACAATATGATATATATACACTTTTTTGGATAGATACTTCAGAGACAAATTATCAAAAGTTTACCTTATCCATATTTTAGATATTAAATGGCTAATTCTATTTAAATTCATTATTTTTTGCTTTTTTGAATTTATTATTTATACTTGAATAATAAAGATATCACTGGTTAGTGAGAATACATATATTATATATAACTCAAATTATAATGATTAAATTCTATAACTATCCTCATTAATAATAAAATTATATTAATTAAAATAAAATAATTTCTACTCAATAAAATAAATTAATCAATTTCAATTAAAAATTAAAAAATTATTCAAATAAATACACTTCATAACTTTAAATACTAAACAATAATAAAATAAACTCCAACGAAAAAAAATTCAAAACACATAATACCCTAACGTTCAATTAATTTAAAAAAAAGAGAGTCCTCCCTAGAATTACGAAAGCCCTCGTTTCCAAAACATCATATGAGCATAATTACAAAACTATGCGTTGTACCTAAATATAAATGCATTACAAATACATGAAAGAGGTTTGAGATTTAATTTAAAAATTTAATATCCGAATTCCTAAAACGGCAAAACTAATGAAGAACCGGTTAAATCCGCGGAGTAAACCACGGATGAATTAAAGTAAAAACATGTTCAATAGATTAATGTGACGGAAAATAGCTGATAGGAGTTAAACTAACACAGGTGGGTTTAAATGAAGAAATAATTTAATACGCAGGGTGCAGAAGGGTTAGTCAAAGGAGTGATTTAGTATATAACATGGTTAAACTGTGTTGAAAATTAAAGTAGAAATATCGAGAAGGAGAGAGAAATCTATTAGTAGCGAGAGTAGTAGAATGGAGTAGCGTTTGAAAAGCGACAACAATAGCCAGAACAGAGCAAAGCTCACGTCCCCAGTTGAAGGTGCAAGAGCGTGAGGCCCAGAGTTCCTAGTGATATACCAGTGGGGAAGAAAGAGGATAAAATGGGATTGGATAGCAACGGGAGTTATTTAATATATGCTCTGCCAACAAATTCTAACAACAGTTGGCAGTGTGTTGATATACCAGGGGGGAGAAAGAGGAAAAAGAGGGATTGGATAGCAATGGGAGTAATTTAATATATGGTCTGCCAACGAATTCTAACAACAGTTGGCGGTGTGTTGATCCGGACTCGTTTCTGTTGGGTCATGGAATCAATAAACCCTTTGATTGGGCTCTGAGAAAGGTTTGTTTGGTCGCATATTGGGCGGCTCTAAAACCTATCATGGTAGTGGTGATGGTCAACAGAAAAGAAGCCCAATAAGAAGACAAAGAAAGAAGTGAAAACGATGCTGAGATTGAGATTGATTACCCAACTGGAGAATGACAGAGAGATTCGAGAGCCCAAAGAAATTGAGGCAGATTTGGTAAGCGGAGAAAGACAAAGAGACCAAGAAAAGGGAAAAGAGACATGCAATCCAAGTTAATGAACAAGAGGGTATGGCAATATGCCCTTTTAATACTTACTAGGGGAGTAAACACTTCTCAGAACCCACCATTCGAAGTTGAGGGCTGAGGATCTTCTAACCCCAATATTTACCAACAACGGTTCTCAGCTTCCAAAATGCATCAAGGAGAAGCTTGAATCTAAGGAAATTGATGGAGATCCGAGTCTTTATGAGGATGAGTCTAAGAATGCACAGTCAATAAGGTTCTTGAGGCAAAGAAAAACAGAGTCAAGTAGAGCAGAACATGTGATTAAAGTTAGGGCAGAAACAAAGGAATGAACCAGAGGCATGGTGTAAATAGGACAATTAAATAAATCAAGAAATCGCTCACTAAATTAGGGCTAATATATTGGGATAGTGCCAGAATCATTCATAAAGGAGGAAGTAAGACAGTTGAGTTAAACGAAAAGGTTGATTTAATAATCATGATGCAACAGGGCCAGACGAGAGCCCACGTCCCCAGCTGAAGGTGAAAGAGCATCCAGTGATATATCAGTGGAGGAGAAAGAGGACAAGGAGGGATTTCATAGCACCGGAGCAATCTAATATATGGTCTGCCAAGGAAGCCTAATGACAGTTGGCAGATCCGACCCCGTCTCTGTTGGGACATGAATTCGACTACAAACAGTTCCGAGAAAGGTTTGTTGGGTCGCATAATGGGCCACTCTACAACCCATCAATGTTGTGGCGATGCTCATCAATGGTTTGTTGGGCCACTCTACAACGTCAAGCTTCCGAACTTCCAAAATGCATCAATCAGAAGCCTGAATCTAAGGAAATTGATGGAGAAGCCTGAATCAGGATGAGGCTAGAAAGGCCCGCTACAATTGCACCACCGTCAATAAGGTTCTTCAGGCAAAGCAGAACAAAGCAGAACATGCGATTAAACTTACGGAGGAAACCAAGGAATGAACCAGATGGATCAACTGATAGACATGAGGTAAACAAGCCGATTAATTAGGGTTAATCTATTGGGAGAGTGCCCTAATCATTCCTAAGGGAGGCGAATAAAAGTAACATAGGTGGGTCGAGACTCGAGAGTCTGGCATTGAGGTTGCTGAAGTGGAAATCAGTTGAAGCAGGTTGAAAATTTGAGTTTTTTAATTGAAATTGTTTGAATATAAAATTCAAATTAGCTTTTTAACTAATTAGAAACATATTAGATGTAACTGGGCAAGTGGAAATCAGTTGAAGCAGGTCGAAAATTTGAGTTTTTTAATTGAAATGGTCTGAATATAAAATTCAAATTAGCTTTTTAACTAATTAGAAATATATTAGATGTAACTAGGCATAAGGGGATAAATCACATTCAATATTTTCTGAATTTTTACTTTGTAACTCTAGCAAGGTAAATATTATTGAAGAAGTATTGCTTGAATCCCTATTTTCCTAATGCTCATTGTATGCTCTCTTTGTAACTTTCTAGACCTAAATTGAAATCTAGGGAAAATTCTAACTTTAAGGTGGATTGTCAAATGATCCAAGACTGGACTTAGTGCATGGACTCTCTTGCCTTGGTCATGTAAATCAGTTGTAATTAGCCAACATTTTTTCTAAATATAACTACAAATTCAAAATGGAGGGTTATTAATAGGACTAGGGATTTTGAGCTTCCTTTTTAGTTGCTCGGGCCTCTTTTAGGTTCTTCTGAGTTATTTTCCAACTTTTTCCTGCATGTAATTGGTCAACCTTGGTTCAATTTAGGAAACCTTTATGCCCTAGCCTCTTGGTTCATAGTCTCTTTGGCGTCTCAAATGTTTTGGTTCCCTCGAGAATCAAATTATTATGAGCTCTTTCTGTGTATCAACCAAACCCAATAATAGTTTTGGCAATGTCTCATTTTATGTTCTTGAGACAAGAATTTCAACTAGGCTCCTAGGAAAGAAGTTGTTGTTTACAATTCTATAGTGTGAAGTTTATGAAACTAATAATAAAATCATTTTATAGGCTCTCAATTCTTATGATACCCCATGGTTATCCCTTCTAAATCTGGTCCTACAAAGAGATATATAAAATTTTATTTTTTTCCTCATTTCTCCCTTCACTCTTTTCTGGAAGTTCACCATGCCTCAAGGATGATGCTCTCATGGGAGAAGAGGTCACCACAATAGTAGGGGCACATCAATATTCCAAGAAAAAACGACAACATAACATTCACCATATATTTATGAAAACAATATACATCCATGGATCCAAAGGGAAATTGAGGATAGTGAGAGGGAAGCTATAATTGAACATCAATTCAGTGTAAATGAGGAGGTCTCGAAGAATATTGGAAATTGGAAATCATATACATGTAATAAAAGATCAAGGATTACCAAACACATAAAAATGGTGGACATCAACTGATAACTAAAAATCGTAATGCCAATGACAATGGTTGAACAATCAAAGGAGCAACTAGAGATTTTTCTATGCATGGATGAGATGTAGAAGAAAATTAGAAAGATGGAAATCAAACTAACAAAAATTACAAGGAATCTTTCCAATCTTAAATTCACATATTCTGAAGAGGATACAAGCCCAAATGTCATAATCTAGGTGGATTCAGATAAAATGTGAACAGAATTGAAAAGAAGGAGATGTAGCTCACAAGTGTGGCCTGCACCTGGAGACTACACTCAAAACAAAGAGATCACTCTTGTACACTCTATTA
>APFE031591368.1:0-153486 GCA_000404065.3 Pinus taeda
GAATCTAACAACCAATGTTGATCATGTTTTGAAACATTAACTGACAATACCTCATCACTCATACCTGAACCTGATATTGAACCTGTATCCGTGGTGTTGGCTTCCTTCTTTTCTGTCGAAGAGCCTTCTTTAGCAGCATGCTTTCGCTTCCTGCAATCCTTTTTTAGATGTCCAGCCTTGCCACAATGCCAGCACTTCACCTTTGGCTTCTTTCCTTTGGACTTCGAACGAGAGTCGCTATGCTTTCCCCCGGAGTGTCTCTCTCGTGAGCGACCTCTGGCCATCATTACCTCTGATGTCGAGGTGTCTGCATTCGACCTCTTCGTTGTCTCCTCAGCCAACAAGGCTCCAACAACATCGTTAAACTCAAAAAAGGCACTTTGAGTTTTCGCCATTTGATATCAGCAAAAAACACAGTAATCTCCAATATAAACGTTTTAAATACCAGCAATTTAAAAAACAAAATTGCCTATCCCTTTAAAACAAAATATCTTCACAAAAAATTTCTGCCTATGCCTTTGTCTTAACAAACAAAAACTACCTTATTACAGCAGACCTCCTCCCAAAACAAAAAAAATATTTGTTTTATTAACTTTTGTTTCAAGTATCCTGAAAATGTCGTAGGAGTACTGTATTAAACAAACCGGGTTCCCAAAATATATACCCTAATATATTTTAACACCCCACCATTTAACATGCATTCCAACCTTGTAATTTTTTTTTTAGAAAAAGCCCAAGTTACATAACCCTTATAACTCCTTTTTGGTTTAATGGCATTTCTAAAAAATTACGTACTCCACCACTTACACTTTCCATATGGTATATATCACATGCGTTTCAACCTTAACCTTTTAAACATATCCGTGGACAGGACATTTTCCCAGACTCGAGATCGATTACATACATGTATCATATTCAAACCACAAAAAAATCATTTAAATCTCGACAACACTCTTTCGAGCAAGCTCTTTCGATTCATATCATGAACTCATACCAATTGTTGGATCAGGTGCACAGGAAACATAAATTAAAACACACACAACAGAAGATCAAACACATAAAAGACAGTTTTAACGTGGTTCACCCAACCAATCTGGGCTACGTCCACCAAACATAGGCATCATAAATATATTATTCAAATTGGAGATTACATCAAGAAATCCTCACACACTCTTAGAAAACCATCCGAATGATTGCCTATTATATAGAATAGAGAATCTAACAACCTCATAACTCCCTCACATCAAATATAGGAGGCATTAACTCCCTCCCAACAACCTGGAGCTAATCTAGGAACTGAATCCCTATTGTTGTCACCTACAGAGATTTTTGCCTATTTGACTAAAACAGAAAATCTCAACAATATATTCATAGTCTTACTGTCATAGTTGAAAGTATTACTGACATATATCTTATGCAATACGAATCATAGTGAATAAATACTTAATATGACCTTTAGTGGATGCAATTCATGATGCAAAAGGCTTAGCATGAATAACCTGAACCACCTGCTACACTATGGCAATCTTAAAAACATAATTATTCATCATACCTAGTTGTTTCATGCATCATTATTCAACCATCCTCCTACACAAAGATCACACATGCAATTGTACACATATTCTAGGAGAATTTGACAACATAGAA
Source organism: Pinus taeda (assembly GCA_000404065.3). Classification (NCBI taxonomy): domain Eukaryota; kingdom Viridiplantae; phylum Streptophyta; class Pinopsida; order Pinales; family Pinaceae; genus Pinus; species Pinus taeda. The sequence continues at coordinate 1,648 of APFE031591368.1, forward strand.
GGTAAGAAACAACATACAATACTTCCCATGAAATGTAATCCAACAAGAGAATTTGAAATAATGTCACTTGGAAAATCGAGCACCACCAGCCAACCTAGAACTGACTTCCTCCAGTTCATCCCCGAGCCGAGAGTTCTTTCCATGGATCAACTGCCTCTTGTTGATCTCTTCAATGGGTATTTAATACCCTCTTTCATGATATGGTTTCCATTAGCGGTGTCCCGCTTTTATGGATCCTTTTTATCCATTTGTCTAGGCTTTTCTCAGAAAAGCTCGCCTTTCTCTTCCGCGAGCTTTTCCTCATAAAATCTTTCCTTTCTCTCCCACAAGGCTTTTATGTTTTTCTTAACTTTGCATCTTTCTCTAGCTAAATAACTTAATAGATATTTATCTCCAAATCCATTAATCTTATCTAGAATTAGATTTCGAAGTCTTATCATGAAAGAATTATCCATTCTCATTCACTAATGGGATTTTCTTTGGCAAGAACCTGATCTCTTGGTGTCTTGTTTTCCAAGCATTTTACATTATCTTTATTTAATTAACAATAAAGTACTTGCTTCCATTGTTACACCTTGGACCTAACTTTTTTTAGCTTAGGTTAGCAGAGTGTTACATATAATGGAGGGGTGTTACATACTCCCCCCCTTAAACTTACACTGTCCTCGATGTATTACTGCATCTTACAATATTATTCCTCATTCAGAGGTAGCTGTTTCTAAATTTAGAGGCTCCCATGGCCTTGCCATCTAAATAAGATCTTCTGATATGTATCGGTTATAAAGGAGTTCTACTTGGAATTCTTCTTTCCTTGCTACCTGTAACATTTATTTCAATCAATTTTGTAAGAGATTTTGAGATGCATAAACTCAATTTTCTTTACCATAGTTAATTTAACAATACTACCACATGAGTAACTATGGGTTAATGTTGTTTGTCCTTTAACTATTATTCCTCATTTCCATTTTGTTTAAATAATACGAAGAAATTCATGTTCTTCTAGTGCATTTGTGTTTTTACCGAACACTTGCTTCCTGTAGTCTCCTTGTATTAGCCACAACAAGTAAAACTAGCACATTTGACCAATCAACATGAATAAAATATCATATCAGGTTAGCTCAAACATAACCATCAAAATCATAAATCAACATCATATGTCATATGTATACTAAGATAGAAACTAAATACGGATACTTATCCCTACTTTCCAATACCAATCCTTGGTTTCCACCTTGGTCTTGCCTATATATGCACTCCGGATCAGGTGCCACACCAGGCAATCAGCTAGTGCCTTTTCCTCAACCATGTGCATCTAAACATAGGGTGCATTAAACACATACAACTATAGATGTCATATATCCTCGTGCAATTCATGCATCCATACTAGTACCATATGTACCGTTTGTACACAGTACCACCTATACACGTGTACCCAATACCAAATGTCCATAGCATCACCTGCATGACATATACTTCATCCACATGTTTTTAACCATGTTAGTATTATGTCAAAAATTCCTTTAATCTTTCATTCACACTACTTTTAGGTAAGTCCAATCAGACCACGTTTGGTTTGTCTATTGGAAAATAAGGAATTCATGGACATATTCAACTTCTGCAACCAGAGCATAACTGAAAATTTTGATGTTAGAAAATTCATGTGCTTTTATTTAGCTAATCTTTTTCATGTATCTTGTGGTTGCAGGAAATTTTCGGCAAAATGATAACATAGATGCATAATACAAATTTACAAAACCAATAATTTTGAGTTTCAGGATTGAATCTGTCCCATAGACAAGGTTTTAATAACAACAAAATATGACCTCCACCCCATCACAAAATAGACTTATTAACTATGATAGCTAGTCTAGTATGGTCTTCAATATTATAATTGAACTTTAATAACAATGTTAACCTTGTCTTTAACCAAGAAAATAATCATTTGGTACTGAAAAGTACTCCACATTTAAACTAATCATGTCATCTGATTTCTTGTTTTCTCTTTATATCCACAACTAATCGAACAATTAGCATGCTTGCATCTATATCTATGCATGGATCATAAGTGAAGGTTACAATGTTCTCCATTCCAAAACCTCTAAGGTTTTAGGCATTATGTGTACCAGGGTGTGAACCTAGGTCATTTACCTATTAACACCTCATTCTAACATTAAATGAACCCTAGAAATCAAGAGAATATAACTCATTTATTAATTATCAAATTCATTAACATGAATTCCCGTGTTGTTTATGCAACAATTGTTATGTTGTCTTATTTAGAACTAGACAATACTATTAATGCAATCTGACAATAAGACTTCTTCAAGAGTGTTTGATAGGAATTAGTGGTACAAAATATGCATTTCATATTATATGGTTGTTCATTTATCTAAATAGATTGCTAGATACCCACCAATCCTAATTACCAGTGCCACTTAGTCATCATATTCTTAATTTAGCAACAAGATGTTACATGACTTGGTATCCTCTTTCCTCCTCATTTAGAATATTTTATGCATTCCATTTTACTTGATTCATGCTTTATTTTACTACCAGCCTAAGATCCTTTGATTGTCATAAGTTGTATGAATGCGAAACCTTTTGGTTTACTGAAGATTAGTTTATTAATTTAGACAAGGCATGTTCCAAATCTAGCGTGTAATTCGTATCAATCATTAAGCTGCTATGAATTTCTCTAATCCATAAAGCATCACCATATGTAATCTGCAAGTATAATTTATTCATATAAAGTACGAACACATTGATCATTTTTACCTTATCAATTTTCACAAGAAGAACATTTGTAAGATCTTCAATCATTCTACTAGAAGCTTCTTTTTGAAAGGTTCTTATTTGAGGGATATTAACAACACCCCACCTCTATATGGATGGATATATACATTAAGGTTGTGGAGTTTTGAGGTTGTACACTTTAAGTTGCAAGTTTTTGAGTGAGCCTCGAAGAATGTGCTCTTAATACTATCTTTCTACCATTAACTAAGAAGCACCAGGAGTGGCTTTTAGATTCCCATTATGTATGTACACTATATGTAATTTTGGTGTCAGTCCCATTGACCTTCTTATTAGAGTCATAATTTATTAATGTATGATGTCTCCTTCAACATGCATATAGTGAGTTGTATTGTATTTGTGCATTCTGTTCACAACCCTTGACCCTAGTTCCATCTAGATTGGAATATAATTTGTGCCTCTTATCCACTTTAGTTATAATTATTGAGATATTGCTTTACTCAAAGAAACCTGTAGTTCCAAACTATGAATGTTCAATTAATTACGCATATTGCTATTGAATATCTGAATAATAACCTCGTAAGGTTTAGTTCCCTCCAATAGTGTATATTTGGAGTATTTTCCTACTAAGGGTGAATTAAATGATTCATCTACTATATCAACATGAATTACATCATTAGTTGTAGATTAATTCAAAAGACAATAATAAAATTACATAGTCTCATACTTCATACAATGATCTTCATAATTGTTCTAGGATGGAACCCACTAAATTAACAATCAATTTCTAAAGATTTATATAGGTTTCCATTTATATACTTTTATTTTTCAGTCTTTCTTCGAGTTGACCATGATCTATGGAAATGGCACTTGCCATTTTTATCTTTTTTGTTTTCCATTTACCTCATAAGAGTTCAATATTTCTTCCCTTAAGAGCTCTTATAAGTATCATCTTCATTCTATTAAACTATGCCCTTACATAGCAATCATGCAACTCATAATTTTAATTATGATATGAGTAAAGTAAAATGGTGATGGCATGGCAAAAGAGACCTATTGGTACATAATTAAGCATAAAATTCAACTTTCTTTATTTCCCATTACTCTTTTCAACACTTATATGTATATTTACAACCAATGATGACCACACCACTAGAATTCCTTATCCAATATTTTAATACCATAAACATACCTATCAAGCTCGACTGTGAAAATTTAAAACAGGGTCTATCATAAACATTTTAAACCACTTGTACATCATGGTATAGAGTCCTTGCACCCTCCCAAGGGATTTCAACAATAAGTTAAGTTCTTGGAAACATATAATGAAATAAAAATTTACCTTCCACATAATTCCCAACACTTAATAATTAAGTAAAATAAAACAATGACCAATTTGTCCATTTCTACTTCTGGAAATTAATCAACATGTTAATTGTTGTTATTTAGTTGTATTACTCTCCATTCCACCAGATCACTGCAAGGTTCTTTGTTATATAACCACATTGCATAATTATTTGTTTCAATAAACCTTTCATAGTTTCTTTCTTCCCCTAATGCTACTTAGATTTGAGAATTTCGATATTGTAGGTTTTAACCCCATACAGAAATTACCTGCATACGAATTCTAAAAATAGAAAATAAACAATGGTGAGAGCATAACACATAAAAAAAATATACACAGAGATTTTCCCCTGGATCCCAAAACCAAGACTACCAGGTTGATTTTTCATAATGCTCCCTTGACTGAATCTATAAAATACCATGGACCGAAAACCATCGCGCCCAAAACCATGTGCAAAATCCATGCACAAAACCATAGGTAGGTCCACCCCCGTAATATAGGGTCCAAACAAAATTCCCTGGGGCACTACCCCAGACCCCATAGAGGGGGGCGATACCCGACAAGGGGGGCTGCCACGCCCCTGCACCCAACACAACGAAGGATAGACTATAACACAACCCAACATATATAATTGTAAGGATTAAATACCTTATAGTTTACTCATCAAGCCCGACTATATCCATTGTAAGATATGTTAAATCTATTTTTAAATCATGGGAGATATTTATACATGAAACCACATAATATTTTCATGCATACACTTGCTACTCATAGTAAGTACATAATGAGCCTTACATACATCTACGCACATAATTGATTTTGAATCTTAATCTCATTCATCCAAAACACTCATCGTATGCAAAATGAGGAGGATAACATACAACCTTCAAAGATTAGTTTAAATCAAGCAACTCAGGAGGTATTCATATTTTTATGGGAGCATATTTTTGTACACATAAAAAAATAGCTCAAATAACCATACCCACAAGTCTATGTAGTTTGTTTATACACATTTTGTCCCAATTCGCCAGATCTCTGGTAGGTTTCAAATTTTTTGAAAATGCATCCCTCAAATATTTGGTGTTGACCATTTATAATAGAGTTAACCACAACTATGCCAATTTCACTTTCCCTAAAATTGCACAAACCCTCCAAGAATTTGGCGTTGATAGTTCATTGCCAAGATATCTCTCTTACTAATTCTTGGAGAAATATATGAAGGCCAACCCAGCTATTGCGTTGGTCAGATAATTATGCAATGTTTTTTTAAAGGCAAGGTCAATATCCATTTCGAGGGGAGAGAAGCACGTGTGAGGAAGAGCGAAGTGCTCTCTACCTTCCTGCAGTGATGCAAGGCTTTAAGCACCAGATAATATTAGTTTGAGGTCGACATTTTTGACATTGCATGACTCAACTAGAATTTGGCTCCTCGATATCTCGTACCTTTCAAATCTTTTGAAATGATGACATTGTAAGATTGTTGCCCAAACTTGTGATCATCTAATCTACATGTATTTGACATATCTTGAATCCCCATCTCGTGATTCAAAGGAAAATGGTACAAAAGGTCTACATGACATTTAAAATTGTCTCAATAATGATAATTATGCAAAATAATCTAACGATAATATCGTTGCAATAAAGGGAATTTCAAATAAGTATTGCAAAAAACAGAGCATACATGTCAACCGATTTCTACATGTTTTGGTGTGTTTTCACACATTAATGGGTACATAAAAATATGAGTAGTGTAGTGCACATCAATACATATATTACTAAAACCACCTTCACTTTTTCTATGCGTGCATGATTATGGTGGACCGACCATGAGGGATGCTTAACATCGTCCCTCCAAGCTTCATTATTGAGTTCCTCTGTACTGGGAATGTTCAACCGTATTAATTGTACATAGCTATGCAGATTCATGCCCATCATTTTACAACATTTAAATTTTGGTGAAAGCCCATCCTCCTTCCAAGAAACTAACCCTAATTCATGCATTCTATCCCTCTCTTTGTCCCCGTGGAATGCAATCTCTGTTGCATAAGATTTAGATGGATTGTTTAGTCAGAACAGATATTCTACATAGTTTTCTTACAAAGAAGGTAAAACCTAATGTCTATAAACTCATACCTCCTCATGCAATGGTTATCGTCACTATTTAAAACTATCTTACCTAATGTCTATAAACTCATACCTCCTCATGCAATGGTTATCGTCACTATTTAAAACTATCTTTCCACCCTCCAATATGCGTTGCCTCTGTCCCTAATGCAAATATGAGATAGAGTTATCAAAACAACTGGATAATCATTATCTTATGGAAACATCTCCACTTAGTGGATAAGGCAGACTGAGTGATACTAAAGAAAAATATTAGCCTTGCCTATTCAATCTTCAACATAAAGTGAAAAGATATGTACGAGCATTGTCAAAGGGATAAGCCTTATCATTATGAATTATTTTTCGAGAGCGGCTTTGTGTAACAAAAGGGAAACATTCATCAATATTACAGATTTGACAATGGAAACAACAGTCCAATGCTTTTCCCGTTTAATTCCAGTGCGGGGATGCTTTCAATCTACTATTACACATCAATTTGTCGCCATGAAACTTTATCATTTTATGGAGATTTTTAGCATCTGCGAATATGTTGAAACCAACTCCCTTAGAAGTCAAACAACTAAAAAATGTTAAAGTACATGAGAATTTTGGGTCAAATAGCCCTTACACCTTGTTAATCTCCACCTGCATAGGTTTCTCTAGAGTTTACTGTGCATGCGCTAAAATTGACTCTAAGAACAGCACAACGCTGCACTCTATCTGCAACTATAAACCCATACAGATGAATTCTAGAAAGTAAAAATAAAATGTACATTTTAGAAACATAGTTGGTCGTACATTTCCCAACTGAATGCTTCTAGGTGATGATTATTCGGACTATAACCCTCATAAGATGCATCTCCATCTCTTTTCTCATGGTAACCAAGTCCTTCATTAAAGGAGGTTCATCCTCCTCTTAGGGATCTGAAACTTCCCCCTCTTTGATCTATAAAAGGACTAGAGGGTTGAGGGACGAAGGAGGTCAGAATTCAGACAATACAAACTTATGATGTTGGTTTGAGAATGGAGAGCTTGTCATCTAAGGAGGATATTGAAGGCATTTGGGAGGGACCTCACGGCATCAAGGAGAAGTTTGTAAGGCTCCTCTTATCTTTTGATTAATACAAATGAACACTTTCTCCCATTGATTTTGTCTTTTGTGAATGATGAATAGTTTACAATTGTTTATTATATTCATTAAGGAAAATTCAATCCCTAATTTCCTTGATCATTAGGCTAAGTTTTTTGAATTATTATATCACATGTGCTTTTGACCCTTTTATGGTTTATGTTTGTAGGTCCTATCAAGCATTTAAGAGCTTTAACTAGTCACAATAAGGGATATTCATCAGGAATTTCGTGAAACCGCTAAGAGGTCTATCCATTAGTTACGTTACTTATAATTCGAAAAAGTTCATCTTAGGGAAATATTCAGTTCATTTGTTATGATTGTTTTTAGTTTCCATTTAGGATCTATGGAGATCGCTTTTGTTTGCAAGAGGGATTGTCCTCTGTAACAAACTGACGAATCCACTGGGGAACATGTCTGTTCTCGTCTTTTTCCTTAGCCTTGCTTTCTAATTTTTCTGATTTACCTTCATAAATTAATGGCCTTTTAGATCTCATTAGTTGATTCTTGATTTTTTAATTTTTTCTTTAGGTTTTCCTCCCTGTGTTGTTTTTGTTTGTGCATAGAGTGCATCTCTGCACCCTTTTTTTGTAGTAACTGAGCACATGCACTCTGTTTTCTATTGGAAATCCTCGCAGCCCTTGAATTTTTTTGAAAATTTCATGCTAGCTTCAACTCAGACCTAGATTTGTCTTACTAAAAGTGTCATTCTATTTGTTTAGATTGTTTGTTGTCTCTTCTGAACTCAGTTGATTTCTTTGTTGATGATTTTTTAAGATTAGACCTTTTTGAAAGAATACCTTAGGGTTTTGTCTGGTTGATTTGTTTATTGATCAAAGCATGTTTGAATGTCTTTCCGTAAGTGATATTATTATTTTGTTCTATCAAGCACACCGGTTAAGCCTAAAATATTTCTTATTTGTGGTCAAAATCATTTTGAATTGCAAATTAGGCTTTCTAAAGACCTTGTGCTTTTGTGAAAGAATTATAATTATTCTTGCTTGATAAAAGAAATTGTTGCTTTCATCTTAGGAAAATTTTCACAATTGCACTATTATTGTCTTTAAATCAAAGAATTCATAAGAGAATATGTCTTTTCTCCAACCTTCTTGATTGATTTCTGTGTACTTGAAAGTTTTGAGTGATTAGAAGAAAAGAGTGTTTTAGTTTATTTTGTTTCCTAGGCAAGATTGGATCCTTCTATTCAATTAAAAAAGAGAAATAGTGTACAAACCGCGACCTCGGTGGTGGGGCCCACCAATATGACAAGCCCACCCCAATCCATGGTCGCAAGACGACAAAGTGAACCCAGGGACGTGGCCCACCAAAACAAACCAGCAGTCCAAAATTGACCATTGGATCCTAAGCTAAAGATCTAGCGGATAAAAAACATATTGGGTGGCCAACAAGCTCACCTTTTAACAAACACATTGGACCCGATTAACCCTGTAAACCATAATTTATAATCATATCGGGTCCATTTTTGGCATAATCGGTGATCACGTTTACCAACCGAAATCCACCATTTGCGCACGAATCTCGTGAGGTCATGCAAATAGCTTGAGACATAACCATTGTATTAGACCCACCAACATGCACGCTCAATCTCAGCCGTGGAATGTCCTCACTTGATCCAATGGTTAGGGCTCATATCGCACAGACTAAAAGCACCGATAGTTTGCATGCGATGAGGGTGGTAATTCCTCCCCACCCTTAGCCATGTGTCGTGTGGTGAGTGGAATTTCTCCTGATTGTGAAAAACCGCTTTTAGCCTAAAGAACATGTGATAAACTGGAAACCACCCCGAGGGTAGTAAAGCGATCACAGGAATACAAGCGGGGGTTTTGTGCCTGCCGAGAAAATCTCGATTCCGGCACAAGGGCCAAAGGAAAATGAAGATCCCTCCTTCTGACCATCCCTTTGGGACTGTTGATTTGTTATTACTTGGGTTAAGGAGGTCAACATAGGCCTGCATCCTAAAAAGGACCTCACATATGTCATAACATATAATGAATCTAGATCAACAAGACCCCGTTTATGTGGCCTTGTTTCGGAAATTTTGTCTGTTGATTTTTCCTGATGATGCTGTTAGTCGCTGATGGCCTTGGATGAGTATTCCTCCTTCAACCTGTCATCCATTATTTCCTCCCAACATCAGCACAAGTCGGTACGCTTGTTTCGTACCCCCTCATTTGCAAGCCAGTTTGCAACTTTGTTGGCTTCCCTGCAAACATGCACCAACCTAAGAGTTCTCAGCCTTCGTAGGTGCACTTGGATTCTTTGGTAGACTTACAGAAGCTTCCAGTGTTCTGAGATTTTTTCAAGAGTAGCGCCACATTTATCCTCTTCACTAAGTTAATGACTAATTCTGAGTCAGCGTCAATGATGACATTGTGAATGTTGTGCTTTAGCAGTATTTCCAGGCATAATTCCATCGCCATGAGCTCAGACATATTGTTGGTTGCTTTACCTAGATAACTATGGAATATGAGTTGTATGTTTCCTTCCACATCCCTCAAGACCCCTCCATAACCAGCTTCTCTTGGATTCCCTTTTGAAGCCCCGTTTATGTTGAATTTTAAAAAGCCAAGAGAAGGGGGTTGCCAAGAAGACTTGTCTACTGAGGTCTTCTTGTTATTTTGCATAGAACCCTGAGGGGGATGAACCTTTAGCTCTAACTTCTCCAAAATATTGGCCTCTCTTTTTCTGATGGGTTTGTCAGTAGCTGCACCTCCTAGGATATGAACAGTCTCTTTGAGTTGTCTAAAGATTAGCTTAAGGATGCTACTCACCAGACTCGCTTTCTCCTTGAAAATCTTGTTTTTATGCTCCTTCTAGACATTCTAGATTATGAATCTTGGGGTTAGCATCCAGGCGGAGTTAATGATCTCATTGTCCGAAATTTTGTTCCACCAATTCTTCAACATAGTAGTGATGTCATTAACATTTCTGTCTGTCTGCTCGAAGACTTCTCCAACCCAATTCCAAAGTATTGTAGTGAAATTGCATCTATTCAGTAGATGATTTGTAGTTTCTTCTTATTGTCTACATAAGTGACACCTTGAGGGGCCAACAAAGCCTCTTTTTCTTAGGTTATCCCATGTCAGAATATTTCCCTATTGAACCAGCCACTTGAACAATTTTACTTTCATCCAATGAGGATTTTCCCAGATTTCTTTCCATGTCTTATCAGTGTTTGGAAGGTTAACCCCTGCATCAATTCTTTTGGCTTCCTTAAGGTTGAAGAGAAATGTCTTGTTCTTTCCCCATATTAGTTGATTGTTCAAGTTTGAGTTCAAGATTTGTCTCTTGCCTAAAAGACCTTGAATAGCTATAGCTTGAGTATGTAGCATGCCCATTCCATTATAATCTGGAAGTTTCCAAGTTGTCCATTTCCCATTGTTCCTTGATTGACCCCAATAGTAACTTACCCACCTTAGTCCTTTGTTGATGGTATCAGTGTGAATGTCTGCTAATTATTCACTTCAGAGATTGTCCTCCTACTGCCAATTGTTCTCCTAGAACCAAGCCAGGTTCCCATTTCTGATCTCCCAGAAACTATGGTTTTAGACTAGGGCCCTATTCTCCCATGCCCTGTTCCAAATTGCAGAACCTTTTACTTGTCCTATCATTCTGATTAGATTTTTCTCCTACTATTCGCTAGCATATTTGTGCTTCCATAGTTTTTCCCAAGGGGCCTGTATTTCTTTTAGCCATCTCCACTAGATTTTGGCACCAAGAACTCTATTCAGAATTCCTGGGTCATAAAGACCAAAGCCACCATGGGACTTAGGTTTGCATACTCTATGCCATCCCACAAGGGCCCATTTCTTCTTTTCTTCACCTTTCCCCCAGAGAAAGTATCTCTGAATGTTTCTTATATTGGTAATTACACTGGCTGGTGCTGGAATGGTAGATAGCATACAGATAGGGATACTTTGGAGGACAACCTTAGTGAGAATCAGTCTCCTTGCTAGATTTAGTGCTCTGTTTTTCCATTTGCTAATCTTATCTTTTAGCGTATTAAGAACAGGCTCCTAGATATCCTTTTGAAGCAGTTTGTCAGTGAGAGGAACTCCCAAGTACTTCACAGGCAGTGACTCCCTTTGAAAGCCCAAAATTCTGGAAATATTTCTTTGAATTGAAATATCTGTATTGAAAAAGAAAATCTTTGATTTAGTGAGACTTATCTCTGTGCCTGCTACCCTAGCAAACTCACTCAGAATTTGTTTGAATGCTTTGGCTTCCTTGACAATGGGTGTGCCTTGAAGCATAGTGTCATCCACAAATTGCTGATGTGTCACCGTGTCCCCACCTTGAGTGAGTCTCAGACCCTGAATTCTCCATTCCTCCTTAGCAGCTCTGATAGCTCTTCCTAACCCTCCCATCATTAGAATGAAAAGGAAAGGAGAAATATGATCTCCTTGCCTGAGACCTCTAGAAGGCTTGAAGGTTTTGGAAGGAGAGCCATTGAGAAGAATTGAATAGCTGGCTATGGTAGCTAGTGCCATAACCCATTTAATCCAATTGTAATCAAAGCCATAGGCTTTTAAAATTGCTCTTGTGTACGACCAGCTAAGTTTGTCATAAGCCTTTGCTATGTCCAGCTGCATTATCATTCCTGCCTATTTGTTGGTAATGAGTGGATGAACCATTTCATGTGCTTGAATTATATTATCTAGAATTTGTCTTCCTTCCACATAGCCCGTTTGTTCCTCTGACACTAGGGTTGGGAGGAGAGGTTTGAGACAATTGGAAATGACTTTGGATATAATTTTGTATATGACATCGCATAATGCTATAGGTCGAAATCTGTCTAGAGAGGTGGCCTTCTCCCGTTTGGAGATTAAGGCTATGAAAGATTCATTGAGTTCCTTTAAGACTTTCTTAAATCTTCGAGAGTCTTCCACTACCTCTAGGATGTCATTTTTCACTGTCCTCCAACAAGCTTTGAAAAATTCCACATTAAAGCCATCTGGGCTTGGTGCTTTCCCATTTTTCATCTCTTTAACGACTTCCTCAATTTCTTCCTCTGTTACTGGTCTATTAAGATTCAAATTGTCTTCTCTGGTAACCAATTTAGGGATGTACTGAGTGAAGTTTTCAGTAAATTGGTATCTATCTTCCGAGGTTTCATTAGCAATTTTCTAAAAATACTGGAGTAGAACCTTCTCCATCTTTTCATGAGTTTTTCTCTCTATTCCATGCTGATCTGTAAGTTTCACAATTCTATTGTTGTTTCGGTGAGCTATGGTGGATCTGTGAAAGAATTTGGTGTTTCTCTCCCCTTCTTTAATCCATTGTACTCTAGATTTCTATCTCCAGAGTATCTCCTCTTGAAGGCATCTATTGTCCCACTACTGTTGGAGTGACTCTGCCATCTCTTTCCTTTCATCTGTATAGCCTTCTGTGATAACAATCTGGTTTATTTCCTTTAGTTTCTTTTCCACCTCTCCTTTATCTTTGAAGATGTTACGAAATTCCTTTTTATTCCACTCTTTGAGTATGCCTTTAATGTGTTTGAGCCTGCAGTGAAGGAGGAAAATCTTTGTACCTTGGTGAAGCTCTTCCTTCCACCATTTTTCAATGTTTGTGAGAAAATCTGAATGTGTGAGCCAAGCATTCTCAAACCTGAAGGGGGTGTTCCTTGGTTTGCTAAAAAGGGAAGCTTCCAATTGGACAGGCCAGTGATCTAAACCCCAAAAAGGTAGTATGAGTGTAGTAATGCTGCTTCCCCTGAGAAGAAGTTCCTCTGAAACCATAAATCTATCCAATTTTGAGGCCACTTGGGTAGGGCCCCCTCTTTTATTATTCCAAGTGAAGATTCCAATGCTTGTTTCCATATCAACCAATTTCATATTGGTGATGAAGTTCTGGAAGGAAATTGAGTCTCTACCAAGTATTCTAGTTCCTCCTTTCTTCTCCATGAGTGATTTTGTTATGTTAAAATCACCTCCAAGAATCCAGGGTAGAGTTGGGTATCTCTTCTTCATATCCTCTAGTTTTGTGAGGAGTCGAAGTTTGTCCTCCATTGGTTGTGGACCATAGACATTGGTGATCGTGTAACATTGTCTGTCACCCACTGGTTGGAAATCAGAGAAAGGTGATGTTTGGATGCCTCCGCATCAATCACACCAAATTTTTGTGGATCCCATAGAGTGAGAATACCACCACTAGATTTATTTTCCTTAAATTCAAGGTATTCATATCTATTTACCCATTTTCTATGTTTTTCATGGATCCTCTCCACTGATCATTTTGTTTCCTGTATGAGTACTATGTTAGGTTTTTTCCTCTCTTATCCTTTTACCTAGATTCCTCTGTTTTCTTCTGCTACCTAGTCCTCTAATGTTCCAGGTTGTGATTTTCATTGAGGTGGGGTTTTAAAGGGTAACTAGAAAGGTCTTTCATCCTTCCTGAATCAATCATGAGTTTTCCACACTCCAGTAGTAGTTCTTTCTTCCTTTTTCTTCCACTCCTCTTGCCTGGATTCTTTGTTAGTTTTCCTGTTATTAATCCTATTGAGGAAGTCCCTTTGTTTTCCTGGTTGTCATGTCCTCTTTTGACTCCTGTAGCTATTTGATGTGCCATGTTAAGGAATATCTGTTGGACGTTGTCTATGTCCTCCTGAGGGATGGAGTTTATTCCCAGGTTGCCTCCCTGTTCTAGAAACTTTTCTAGCTCTAGGATCTCCTGTAAATCTTGATCCTCTGTACCACATTCACTTTGAGTCATTTCCTGGTCATTTTCTATTTCCATGGTACTCAAAGGGTCCGTCATGTGTTCATTTTTTTCCTGAGTGTACTCCATGTTGGTCTCTTTTTCTTTCCCCCTTGCTGTCTAATTCTCTATACTCTCTTTATCCCCTCTGTTAGCACTCGAATTTGCCTTAGGCCAAGGAAGGAAAAACTCGAGGCAACATCATACCAAGCTCAGCCTCGTAGCTAGCCCTATGAGGACAGGAGAGGGCTCTCTCTGGGTCTATCTCGGCAAAAGGTCTTCAAAGGGCTGAGATGAAAGATATGAATACTAATTTTAGGCTAGTAACTTGATTTAAAAATGGGTTTTTAATAAAATGATGGGGTTTTTCTGGGCTGCATGGGCAAAGAACAGCTTGAAACAGAGAAATATAATAAAAAACACAGATTATCTCCTGAGGCAAGGAAGGCAAGAAATTTAACATTAAATTGAGATTAAATGGAATGGAAAGACTGCTGAGGAGCTGACAAGGGCATAGAAGATGAATCCTTGTCAAACAGAAGAAGACATTTAAATATGAACAAATTTAAAGGCAGAGCATAAACAGTTATGAATTCTACCTTAACACTTCATTTGTTCATTTGGAAATGATCATGAAATGAAATGAATACATAACAGGCTATACATGACACAAAGGAGGATACAAATGTTAAATCTCATACCACAAGAATCTCAGAAGCCAGAGCTGTGTATTTTCATTAAAATCTCTGTCAAAGATTGTACAATGTAAGCTCTGTTTTCTCTTACACGTGCACCTCTCTCTGAACTCTCTCCTCTCTCAAAATGATTTTTGATACATTAAATAAACTCTGCTAGGGGAAAACAAATCGACCCCAAGACAAGGGATTTGTTTTAATAAATTAAATAAAACTAAAAAAAAAGAAACATTCAACGCTTTTGAAGATAGAATAGTGCTCCTTCTACTCGAATCTGTTGAATCTGATGAAGAGGTGGCATTACAGGTGTCAATCCCATTACTAAAAATAAGCATAGGCAATTGCATCTTTTTCTCTGCCACTTTGCACATTCTAGAAATTACAACCGCCCCCCAAATCTCTGAAAATGCGTTGGCCATTCGAATAAGGAAATCTGAAGAATAGATTCAAATCGGATCTACTAATTTGCTGACACGTACATAAGTGATGCTCCTTAGGTAGGTCCACATAACAATAAAGGTGTTAAGAAGATAGGATTCCTGATTTTTTATTTTAAATGGCTCCGTTAGTTTCATATTTTTCTTTTCTTGCGATCTCAAGAGCCTTAGAGAAAACTGGGAAATTATGATCTCCCTAAGAGTCAATCATAATCCCCGATCCTAAACAACTATTTCCCTTGTAAAAAGCTACATATCGTCCTGCTGCAAGTCCCTTCTTCACCTATGCGCTCAATGCACTCAATTCGAAACCCAAAAAGCACATTAATATCTGCAGCCTCATGATTTCCTTGGATCTAATGAACAATGTTTGGATACTCAACCTTAAGAGCCAGCAGTAGAGTAATTGTTTCTAGACTATGTTGACCTATGTCTACATAATCCCCAAGAAAAAGATAGTCGATATACGTTATATCTCCTGTTGTCGATGGAGCACCATACTCATCAAGCAAATGCATTAGATCCCCAAACTGACCATGTAAGTCCCCAAATATCTTTACTGTGGCTCTGATTTGCAAAACACTTGGCTCACGTGAAAATATGCGTTCTGCATGATCACAAAGCTCAGCGATTTCATTGCAATCTAAGAAGAGTTGCCAGCGCACTGGAGGCTTCCAACCACGAGGTTTTAACAAATATGCTAAGATTTTCTTAGGCACACTGTTAATTGACATCTGCCTGTCCAATAATTTTTTGGCTGCATTAGCATTTTCAGGTGTTCCATAGCTTACTCGCCGACCTTCATTTTCAAATTGGTCTATTGAAAGTGATCTTACCATACCACTCAAGGCTCCACCAGTTTCTGCTCGTTGATAAGGATATCCATTTGGATTTCCTTTCCAAAATCTGTATTCTTTAACCAAACAAGACTGGATATGGTCATCTGAAAGAAACTGTGAGAAACCAACAATCTTTTGAGCAAGAAAATGGTATGAAAAATTCACAGTTGTACTTATAATTCCTATTCCATGTGTTCGAATAGAGTTGGCGACATGCTTTACACCAACTGTAATCAAGTTTTTCCGGTTTGGGGCATTAGAAATTATGAATACCTGTGTATTTAGATTATATGTATGTGAAGCCACAAATATATGAATATTATGCATTATTTCAAGTAGATCAACACCCTGCTCCAACTTCTCACCAGGTGAATGAATATCATCTAATTCCAGCCCATGTTTCTGTTCTACATGGTGTCTCATCTATATAGACGCAACCATATTTGTCCCCGTAGATACTTCTTGTTGAGCGATATCCGGAGTATTCAATCAAAACTGGAACCAGTGCAGAGTCCCCTGTGGTTGAATATCAAAGACATTTCCTGTTGCAAGTCGATTTAGGCGTTTTGATACGAGACTGGGCGCACTAGCAAAATTCCTTTGGCTCTAAGACTCAGCGCGTAGCCTCAACGCGTAGCGCGCACCATACGCATAGCGCCCTTTTTTTTTTGCAAAGACAAGGGAGGCCTAAAGCGTAGCATGCCACTGATGCGCCGTGTGCACCTCCGACGTGTAGTGCACCTTGCCCAAATTCATGAACCTGAACTTCAAGCCCAGCACATCTGATGGGATCGTCTATCTTCTCCAAATCAACTGTACCCTCATATGATAGAAAATGAAATAAGTTATCTACCACCAAAGCAGCCATTCCAGGCTGCTTATAACCAAAAATGAGGTCTATCCATTCATGCAGATGTTTAGAAACATGCTCACATTCCAGAGCTTCTCTATGTTTAATAATGAAATCATCTACATCATTTGCCCATGGTGGCAATAGTACATCCCCGACAATGTCTCCTCTCTGTAATTTTCAAGTTATCCCTTATTCTAAGAAAATCAGATGGTAAACTGAAGAATTCTGGAATAAGCTCCTTCAGGTTAGCAGTATTATTTAGGGCATTTTTCCGAGGTTCTTCCATGTTAACAAAAAGTCAAAAGCGTCCATTCTGCAAATGAAGCGTGTGAGCAGGGGCAGAACTGACAAGCCAATATAGCACATAGCCAGGAGTCGAATACTGTGTCCCATACAAAAATGGTGGCTCAGAGGTACCACTTTCAATCATCTGCGAGTAGCAATCCTTGAATATAGCAAGTCGGTCAGGATTAAGAGCTCCTATTGGCTTGGAGAGGTCGCGAAAGCATTTAGGATCAGACAAATCAGGAGTCTTGCTTTTATAATATCTCAAAATCCAAGGCATCACCTGTGCTGCAGGAACATCAAGGGAAATCTTCTCTTTTAAATCCACTAAGTTGGTAGTATCAAAATGAGCTTGAGCTCCTTTTTGAGCTCTTGTATTGTGCAATACCATGTGTCTTTCTATGCTTGGAAGAAGATTTATTGAAATGAAGGATTTAGCCTATTTGAGAAACTATTCTACAGGTGAAAATTCTAAGGCAAACCACCATATACTATCTTGCTTCTCAAAAACATATGGAGCATCAATTCCATTCTCCTTCATTTTCACATGTAGAGCTACCTCTAAAACAAAACCTTCTTGTGTCCCCAACCATTTCCCAGTCACAAAGTTAGATGAGCTGGGTGTTTCTGTTAACGCCTCAACCCTTTTAACTTCGTTCATAGAGAACCTGATGATTGGCACTGAAAAGTTATCAGGCTCAAATAATATTGATTTAGAACACAAACACAAGCGTCCCTTCATTTGGTGTGGCTGCCAAGATAGCGGTTGAATTTTCTGCAAACCATCCAATGAACCCTGCCTGCAGGTTGCTATCCAGTCTTGGATATAGAACTCCCCTTCATATAACAAGAGGTTTGAAAACCGTTCTCATGACTTTGGAACAGAATTTTTCCGCATGACTTCCCAACAGTAAAAGGCAGAAATGATACTCTGAAATTAGACGGACTTCCTGTAGTTCAAATGAAGTTTCCTTGGTGAATTTGATTTTGACAGAGGATTGACGAGACTGAGTCTAACACCCTCCATCAACTTCTTTTTCTCCTAAGATCTCAAAATTGTTGTAACTTTTTGTTTTATCATTCACACTAGGGTTCTTTTGTGTCTTCCTTCCTCCTCCTTTTCCTTTTCCTCCTACTTTGGTGAAACCTGTCTAGTCTTTTCCTTTGTTGGTATTTAGGTTTTCCTGCCTTCTATTAAGAGGATAGTCTCTGGATAGATGCCCATGCTCATGACATTTGTGACATCTGAACGGGATATGTTCATAGTCAACTGCTTGAACCCATTCCTTATCATAGACTTCTAGAATGACCTCATTTGGAAGGGCTCCTAATAGGTCCATCTCCACACATATATTGGCATAGGATGTATATTTTCCCCTTAGAGTTGCCTCTGAAATTTTTAAGAAATGACCTAATTTATTGCCTATAGCTTTTAAAGGCTCTGGCATCCAGTAATCTAAAGGTAAGGAGTATAGTCGAATCCATACTGATACCGAAGTGAAGGTTTCACGTTCTGACAAAACGTTCATCGTCCATGGCCGCATATAGAGACCAACAGCTACAAAGAAGTATGGCTCTCCTTCAAAAATTTTGTCTCTGTCTTCCTTGTTCGTAAACACCATAGTGAAAAAACCTTTGGATCCAAGATGTATATTTAACTTCCCCTTTTGTTTCTACTTGTATTTTATCCAAGTGTACAACGCTTTCTCGGATGGACAGATTCACATAAATTTGCATATGATGGCATAGTTAGCCATGTGATCTCTGTGCGCTTGTGGAGGTGGATCATTTAGAATAAGCCGAGGTTTAGTTATGGTATTGGGTTTATAGGGCCCCATATTAGATGTGTTCTCTGATCCTTGACCTCTGTCTTCCTCTTTCTCCTCCTGACAGTCTTCTTCATGGGCCCCTTGATCTGCATTGTTTTTGCTGCCTTTTGCCTTCTGAGTTTCTGTGTTTTTTTCCTTGACCTCCAAGGGCTGTGGAGGTTTGTTCTTTTTCCATCCTCTTCCTCTGTTTGCTACCATATTACTGTAGGATGGAGTGGAGCTCCCTCCTCCCCGTGTCTCCATGGATGCTTGTTTCCCTCTGTCACTTGCTTAGTTAAACCCTAGAACCAGAGCTGCCACCTGTGATCCATCCCTGTTTTAGTTTATTTTGATAATTAGGGAAATATGGAAATTAGTTTGTTGACTGCGTTTTTCATTACAAAATAATGAAATTGGTAGCTTTGAGAAAATTGGAAAAGCTGTGAGTTGTTGCATTTTATTTCTCAAAAATAAAAGAAATCTCTTTCTTTTCTCTATACACAATTTCATCGAATTTTAAAGTTGATTTTGCATTTTAGAGTGCATTAAGATTTTGAGTCATGTCACAACATCATAAGTTTAAATTTCATCACCCATTGAGTAAAATAATAGCTTAATAATACAACGTTAACTAAAATTCACCTAGAATTTTATGTCTTTTAGGGCTCTTTTCACCTACAGTAGCTTATGTGTAGGGCTTTGTAATAGGGAAGGAGGTAAAATTTCCAAATGTACAAATGAAAAATAGAATCTTGGGACAGGGAGAGAAAATTCAATTATTTCCGTTTTTCTCTAGGAAGATCTTCTTATACATGAGTTAAGCATGAGGTCATGTCGACCCTGGTGAAGTGATCCTACCCACTTCATTGGCATAGATACAATGATTTTCACATATTATAATGGTACCAAAAGGTACTTGGGGTCACTTGAATGTAAACATCCAATTGATCATGTGATCGAGCCTTCAAGGGGATTACTCTGCCTTGCGTATACATCTGATCTACAACTATCCCCCCATGTAAAATTGTTGTATTTGGTAAACTTAATGACTATAATGCTAGGGCTCTACCTAAGGTGATGTTAGAGGGAAGGTCTTGTTGTACCTAGAACAGAGGTTGGCTAGACTCACTTAGACTCTCTCGAGGGTAATATTTGCTCGAGATGGTTTATAACAGAGTTACTTGCACTAGACCGTTTGATTAAGCAAGTTGTTAGGGTAACTCATTCCAAACGCTCATTTTCTATTAAAAAAAATTACCTTGATCTCTTCGATGTTGGATTTCATCAGCAACTAGTAAATATTGATCTCTGTGAAGAGTAAGTTTGTATGGTTTGAACTCCTATATTTTTAGCATGTGTTACGTTCTGTGTTGTTTTTTAATTTTTTAGAGACTTTATGTGTAATTTAGATATTGTGTGGTTAATAAATAGAAAAATTTTCAAAGTGGTGGAAACTGAGACTTCTTTTATTATAGATTCTGATGTAAGAGGAACTAAAGTTAATCAACCTATAACATATACTATTTTATGCCTTGAAGTAACTGCAATTGAATCTGATCAAACTCATAATTTAACATCACACTCAGTAGAAATTGATCTACAAATTACTGAACTCGTTGAAATTGAATCAGATATTAGAGAATATTCTTATAGAAACCTCGTTTTCGAACCAGATATTGATGAAACTGAGTCTGATATTTCTGACCTTGAAATCCATACACCTGCTACATCACATATTTCATATCCTCCACTTTCATCATGTGTGAAACTTATCATTACCGATAGTCTCCCTCCTGGTCTCATTGCCATTGAAGAACTTGTTTCCGACGAAGAGGAGCAACCTATAGTTTCTACCAGTGAACTTGTAGATATCTCAAAATTTTGTTTTGATCTCTTCACCCTAACCCTTGGTATTTTACACCATTAAACTTTTTAGTGCAAGGGATTATGCGTTACACAACTCCTTATTCTACCATACCTAGTTTTGACTAGTCCACAATGATTCCTAGAAGTGTCGTGTCAGACATATCCATGTATTCCACTTCTCCAGAGTCCACATTATATGGTCATTTTTTACCGCCTGGGTATCACTCTCTCACAGGAGCTTATTCAGGAGCTTCGTCCTCGAACTCATCTTCAAACACGTTAATTGGTGTAATTAACCCTACCCATGAAGGTTTAACATCTGAACAAGTCATTAGTATGGTTTTTGGTAATGTTCACAATCCACAAGCTAACCCAACTGGTGGTTATTATCTGCCTGGGGGGCAACCATCATATCCTCTGTCTGGAGGACAAAATTTTGGTGGACCTCACCCTACATGTGGGGGGGAAACCCCCACTAGAACCTACTTTAATTATGTTCAAATGCCTCAAACTAGTTTTGGTCAGTCAATTCCTGTTGCTTCTCAGGTGCCTTTGTATCAACCTGGCCAACCTCTTAGAAAGCCTATGCAACAAATGCCTTTTCAAGGTATGTCTTTTCAAGTCCAGCCAACCAGCCAGGCTAACCCATCGACACTTGCCCAACAATCACTTCAGCAGCCTACCCTGAGCGCTCATCAAACCGTGGGGCAGTATTCTATGGAAACAACTATTCAGAACCCATGTTCAAGTTCACCTAAAACTCCCATTCTAGGAGTATCACAAATAACTATCCCACCCACATCACAGGTTACTATGAAACCACTTTTACAGTATTTACCTCAAGCATCTAGTGTTCAATCCATTCCTATGATTTCGTCAGTACCTCAAATACTTTTTTTCGTCTTGGCATCCGATATATGCAAGTACCCTTTCAAGGGCTACTTTTTCGAGGTTTACCCCAGAGTCAGTTTGTTTAAGGTACACCTTTTCGAATTCAATTTCTCCAAGATCAACCCTTGCAAAGTCAACCCTTTCAAGGCTAGTTTCTTCAAAGTCAAATGGGTCAGAATCTCCCCTTCCAGAATCAACCCTATCCAGGTCATACGTTTCAAGAACCTATTCGATCACAATATCGTATAGCTCATGTTGGATACCCAGGAGGTATGCAGATTCCAACTACTTAGGCTATCCCAAGATATCCTAGATATCCTCCTCCCAGTATGGGACTCACCCCTCAGGGTTATCAATATCCATCTTAGGACCCTAATCGCTAGTTTCCCTTCATTGCAACTTTGGATTTTCCTGACATCTCTCAGTTAATTAATGATCCACTTCTTTATTTACCCTATTGGATGACTATTCCTACTAAGTTTCATAGTGATATTCCTAAGTTTGAATGTAAGTCGGGTGAAGATACGCCCAACCATGTCATGACATACCATCTTTGGCGCGCGTCCAACTCATTAAGCAACGATTCTATTAGATTGTGACTTTTTAAATGAACCTTAATCAGTTCGGAAACCAATTGGTATGTAGAATTGTCACGCACATCACTCAACATGTTTAATGTCCTTGCTACAACCTTTTTGAAGAATTTTCAGCTACCCATTTGGTATGACAATGGAACTAAAATTTTGACTTCTTTAAAGCAATCAACCTCAACCCATATCTCAAATAAAATTCATGAATGGAGAGGAAGATGTCACCAAGTTAAAGTTCACGTTCCAGGTCATATTTTGGTCAAATGGTTCATACAATCGCTTTTACCAGTAATAACTAAAGAAGTGGCCAAAGGGGGTGTTCTAACTGAAGAGCGGGTAACTGCCTATGCTCAATCTCTCTATTTTGTTTATAATCAGTCTGGTACATTGTATGAAAAGATCCCAGATTCACCCTGATCATCTACTCTAGGTAATCCATCTCTTCTAGGTTCACATGCTGCAGATGGCATGATTGGTTCTATGAGCTAGAAATCTAAGAAAAAAACAAAGAATGTTTAGGTTTCAACTCTATCTGATTCACCTGATGAAGATCCTTCTCCCAGAAATACTTCTAAAATCAACATTGTAGATTCATCTACTAGCAAGGGTAAGTCAACCGGAAATAAGAAAAAGGGAAA
The DNA here is from genome assembly GCA_000404065.3 of Pinus taeda. Classification (NCBI taxonomy): domain Eukaryota; kingdom Viridiplantae; phylum Streptophyta; class Pinopsida; order Pinales; family Pinaceae; genus Pinus; species Pinus taeda. The sequence continues at coordinate 24,598 of APFE031591368.1, forward strand.
AGGAAAAACTAAACTAGACAACCACTTGAAGGAGAAATAAACCAAGAACGAACCATCTGACGAAAAGAGGAAACCTCGATATCCTTGCTTGATTTGTGAGGAAGATCATTACACTAAGGAGTGCCCTATTCAGGCTAAAGTTTCAAAATTCATCAAAAGTCCACCCACATCCATTGTTTTGATGGATCCTTTTCCTCCTCAAGACACTAACATGGTCTCTCATGACAAATCCACCTCATCCCTATCAACAGATATCATGATGATGTCTTCCAGAGTTATGGTAACAATGAGATCAAAATATTATGCGTCAAAGAGTCCTGTTGAAAATGGAAAAGACTCCAATTCACCTAGTCAAACTTTTGCATCTACTCCTCCTTCTTTTGAACCATTACATATTGAGAAACCAAATCCTAATATGATAATTTGTCTTCCTCCTAAAGATATTCTTCGTAAGTCAGCCTTTAATCCTCATGCGAGGTTTGCGGAAAATTATAACATCATCGAAGATCTGGCTATGTCACCTTCGGCCATGTCTGCCCTTGAAATTCTCCAAACTTGTCTAGCACAAAGGAAATTATTATTATTAGTCATAGGAGCTGTAGATCCTCAGGACTGCCATTTGATTGTTTTGGATCTCAAAAATCACGTCTTGTGTCTCCCACACCAACTGGCTTTTCAGATACTAGTTCACATAAAAACTCGACAAGTTTTTCGAACAATGATTAATGAAGGAACATCGACATGTATTATGTCCATTGCCTGCTGGAAATCCTTGGGTTCTCCAACAATCAATCAATCTCCCACAAATTTTAAATCGTTCGATGGAAGAGGTTTTCATCCATATGGACTTTTAAATGATTTTCCAATAGAGTTAGAGAGAAAAACAGTAGAAATAAATGTTGAGGTTGTTGATGCTCAACTTGACTATAAAATTTTGCTTGGTTAGAGCTGGACTTATGTCATGGCAGCAGTAGTCTTGTCATATTTTGTGAGGATTATGTTTCTTCACAAAGGAAGAATTGTGAAAGTAGATCAATTGTCCTACTATACCTCTAACCCTAATTATACAGGAAATATCCCATTCGTTGGAAAATACACCACTCCATATGAAGAAGTTGGTGTTGGCCTACTCAAAGACTCATCTTTGATGGGAACTTTCATGTTCCCTCAACCCATTCTTCTTCATCATGAAGTTGAGATCAACATGATTACATCAAGTACTTTTGAAATGGGAGATCCATCGAAAGTACCGTCAGAATTAGAAATAATATTATATGTTGATGAAATGCCTCGTAGTCCTTTTGAGTTAACCTATGAGGCCATTCATTATTTTTCCAACCCATCAAAATTTGATGATGATCGAATGAATACATTAATGAATATTCTATTTTTTCATGCGTGGAACCAATCTCTATGCCTAATCCTTTTAACACAATTTTTTTTAACTGATGAAGGGATTATGGAAGTTATGACCTTGGATGAAATGTCATGGAATGATACTCATCATCGTTCAACCTTCTTACCATCCTTTGACAAAATTGAAAATAAATTTTCATCACTATTTTCATCTGAGACCCTTAGTGATCCTCAAAATCCAATATCTACCCCTTCTTCCAGTTCTAAACAAAATTTAGGGAACATATTGGCAAGAGTACCTATCGATATCTCAGTGAAACCCAAAATAATTGAAAATATTCATAAAGGAGCCTCTTGTTCGTTAGAAGAGATTTCAACATACAAAGCCCTATTTCAGGAATTCCGTGACATTTTTTCCTGGTCCTACAAAGAGATGCCAGAAATCGACCCTAGCATTGTTTTACATGAAATAAAAACTTATCTGGATGATAAGCAAGTTAGACAATGATTACATCTTATACATCTGCGAAAATTTGTTTCTATCAAAACTAAGGTTGAGAAATTGCTGAAAGCACGATTCATTTACCTTGTTCCTTTAACCGATTGGGTATCAAATATTGTGCTCGTTAATAAAAAAGCAAGGAACTATTCAAGTATGTGTTGATCACTGAGATATCAATAAAGATTGTCCCAAGGACAACTATCCAACGTCGTATATCGACCAAATTGTCGAAGACTATGCTGGAAATCAAATTTTTTCCTTTATGGATGGATTTTTTGGCTACAATAAGATAAACATACTCACTTCTAATCAGTATAAAATTGAATTTATATGCCCATGGGGAACTTTTGCTTATCACAAACTCCTATTTGGCCTAAAAAATGTTGGCATGAATTTTCAACGAGAAATGTCTTACCTATTCGAAGATATCAAGCATATTGTTCAACCTTATTTAGATTACCTACTGGCTCATTCCATTAAATGACATGATCACCCATCTCACTTAAAAGCAATTTTCATTAGGTGTAGGCATTACAATATTCGCTTGAATTCGCACAAATGTGTTTTTTGTGTGCAATCCGGTTGGCTTCTAGGTTTCATCGTTTCAAGGGAAGGCATTCGTGTCAATCCCCTCAAGGTAGAGGAAATTTTGAATTTTCCTGCTTCTTCTAGCCTTACTCAACTTCAAATTTTGCAAGGGAAGGAAAACATTTTGTGTATATTCATCCATAATTATGCTGAACTAACATAGGGTTTTACTCGACTATTGAAAAAGGGTATTCCATTTTTCTGGGATGAGGTTACTGATAAAAGTTTTGATGCATTAAAGCATGCACTGACTAATGCACCTTTACTAAATCCATCCGATTATCATCGAGACTACTTTCTGTACTTAACTGCATTTGATGCCACCATTGGCATGGCATTAGTCCAAGAGGATGATTCTAGTAATGAATGTGTGATTTACTATTTGAATAGGAGTCTCACTAAAACTAATATTAAATATGCACATGTGGAGAATCTATCCTTGGAAGTTGTGCAAGTTGTTCAATGATTCTGTCACTATATACTTCTCCAAAAAAGGTTGTCATTTCAGATTGCAATCCTATGATGTACATTCTCAAGAAATAATTGTTAGGGGGTAAATACTCAAAGTCGATAGTCATTCTACGAGAGTATGATTTGGAATTTGAAAAATCCAAATCAAAGAAATCCTTCATTTTTGTTGAACTATTGTGTGGCTTTTCCCATACTGATATAGAAACTGTAGTAAAAGATTCTTTTGCTAACGAATCTCTCTTTCTTATTAGTACATTAGCTCCATGCTATGGAGACATCATTGTATATCTCCAAACACAAAATTTTAGGCCCGAGTTATCAAAAATTTATCGTCAGCGAATCTGATACCAATCCCGAAAATAAAATATTATTGGCGACACTCTTTATCGTCATGGTGCTGATTCTATATTTCGACATTGCTTAACATTGGAAGAAGCTAAAAAAACTTTAAATGACTGCCACTCTGGAGCATGTGGCGGTCACATGTCTAGGTATGCTACTGCCCAAAATATATTACGCGCTGGCTATTTTTGGTCGTCAATGTTTAAATACTACATCACTACAGTCTGCAGATGCCATAATTTCCAAATTAATGATCACAAAATGTGAGCACCTCCCACTCCTCTTCACCAATCGTAGTTGTCAGTCCTTTTACAAATGGGGCATCAACTTCATCACTTGTAACCCTCACTCAGCTGGGGGGCATGGATATATCATCTTTAAAGTCGATTACTTTACAAAATTGGCTAGGTTGATGTGTACATATAGAGATGATGGAGAAACTATAGCTATTGCCATTTTCAATCATGTGATTTTTCAGTTTGGTGTCCCACAAGCTATTGTTTCAGACCACGGTAGTCATTTTCGTAACTTTATGATGGTCAAACTATCTACACAACGTTTCCTACGCCATGATAGCTATACTCCATATTATACACAAGCTAATGGTCAGATGAAAGCTATTAATAATTTTTTAACCAATATGATTAAATGGATAGTTGGTATGTATAAAGGAAACTGACACTTTATGCTCTTTTTAGCAGTGTGGGCTTACTGTACTACTGTGAAAACATTGACTGGTTTTACCCCTTTCCAACATGTTTATGTTTTGGAAGTCGTACTACCTATTGAATGTGAAGTTCCATCTCTTAAATTAGCTATCGAATTTTTACCTTCTACCTCTGCAGACGAAGAGTGCTTTGTACATTTAGCCCATCTAGATGAAAATCCTCATAATGCCGTATTGGTTAGCGAAGATCACCAGAAACATTTCAAAGCCCAAAACAATCAAAACTTTAATCCTCGTCCATATTCAGAAGGTGACCTAGTCTTGGTATATGATCAAGCTGATGACAAGCTAGGTGCAGGGAAATTCGAGCCCATGTGGCATGGCCCTTACATCATAAAATGAGTATTAGCTAAAGGTATCAATGAGTTGGTTGATTACGATGGTGTTCCTTTGGGAAAGCCCAGAAATGGTCTTTACCTAAAGAAATATTTTGCATAAAATTTTGGTGAAGATTTGTACATTATTTACTATTTTTAGGTATGTGTGATCAATTAGTGTTTTTCTACTTCCCCCTTTATCTCATTTTTACACTTGATTTGCAAATGTTGACATTTTATCTGATTTCATTGGCTTTGCTGATGGCGCTAGTTGTAGTGCTAAGAATTTATCTTTCGCAGCCTGGGTTATCTATTCACCCAGTGACGACCTAGTCTCTAGTCATAGAGTATGTCTCGGCCAAACAATGAACAATATAGTGGAATATAGTGCATTATTTGACCTATTAGCTGATACCATTACATTTGGTATTCGTCATTTGATCGTTAGGTTAGATTTGTATCTCGTAGTATTACATTTAAATGGTGTCTATTCAGTAAGGAGTCCAACCATGTTAAGGGTGTTTTTACGAGTTTGTCTCTTAGAAAGGAAATTTGATTATATCAAATATCAACACATTCCAATATATTCAAACAAATTGGCAGATGCATTGGCAAATCATGCGTTAAATAGATGTTTGCAAATTTTCTAAATTAAAAACAATATTCATTCATACATTGAGCGAGATAAACATAGATAAAAGTAGTAGGTTTTTCAATAAAGTAGAGTTTGGGTGTGTCTACAAAATATGTCATCCGAGGATATAACGGATTTGTGGACTTTTATTTTCTGAATATGTTGACCCCAAAAAGTCAAAACTGGTCGTAGAAACTAGAACAACTAGGTATGGTGATGCTCATGACAACACATGATAGCACAAGAAACTTGATGAAAAAAATGTCTGAGAGGCCCTAGAACCCCAACTACGTGCCTCTGATAGGCCTGTGGAATTCCATCAACACCAGTCTCTGGGATGTTGGCAGTCAACCTTTCAAGGTTGTCCTCCAACACTGTTAGGATGTCATCTGCCTCTTAGTTCACTGCTGCAGCTACTATAGGCTGCTCACCTCTTCTATCATACCGTCTCATCCAAGCTGGTCAGGTTGGACCCACATCTACACATGCATTTTAGATAATTAGTCTCTGAAGACAAAAAACACTTAAAAAATTAAAAAGAACTGAAAATATGTCAAAATGATAAAATTCTTACCTATATCACCCCACTGCGCTTTGAATGGAAGTGGGATATTAGGATCACCTCAGTAACCCATCCCGACATATGGAAGATCCTCGATTGCAACAATTTGTTGGCCCAGCTAGTCAAAAAACCTTTTCGTATACCTCAATACAGAGTCATCACCTCCATGACGTGCCATTAGTGTGATCCACCTAATTAAGCATGGATCCCTTGAACCTCCCTCAACTAGAAGAATCTATTGTGGCCAAAGAATAGGAACCCTCCCTAGGGAAAAAGAAATTAGAATGGCACCATAACAGAAGATTTTCAGTTTACCATTCTTGCACATAGTTAACTGGACTCCTAGCATTCCAGTGTCCTCTACCTTTGTGCCCATGTGGCTAGATGAAGAGCAACACTGCCACACAGTTTGTAAACAGTGAAATCAATGGTCCTCATGGGTAAAAGTTCGATGGTATGAATGTCAACGTGTCCATATTTGGGTTGTGCACCCCTAAAAAAGCGTCGTAGGTATCCATTAGTAGTATCTCCCTTGCTCTCAATCCAAAGAGTGAAAGATCGACTCCCTGATAAGACAACCCATTTAGGAAACAGATGTCATTGACATCAATGGTGAGGCGATTGTCAATCAAAAACACTATTCCTCGACATTCTAGGTCATCACCAACCATGCCATCAATTTTACCTGTGCTTTCATTGTAAGGTTTAGCTAGTATTTTAGGAGGCCACAAGTCCTGAGAGCCTGCAAAGTGGCCGGATCCACCAAAGCAGCCAGATCATTGACTTCATGCTCTCTTTCCCTCCACTCCATTTTTGAGCAATCAAATGACCTAAAATTACCATTTTAAAGCAGTCAGAAGCATTTTTGAAACTCATTTAATGTTTTATGGGCTTCAAAAATTGTTTTAAAAATAGCCCACGACACCTTCTAGACCATTCGTTTATGCACAAGGAAAAATTGCATTGAAATTTCGAGTAGAATTCTACTCAAGCAAAGAATTTCCTTATGGAAAAATTTATCTGCCTACGTGGGCCCAATTGAAAGAAACCCATGTCAGGTCGAGGGCACATTTTTGAACAAATATTTGTCCCAAAAAAACAAATGAAAGATTAAAATGAAAAATAAATAGACATAAGCTAAGTTATTGAGAGATCTTCTACTTGGAGGAAACAGTGTGGGATTTCGTCCAGCAGTTAGCTCAGAATCAGTCTTGGAAGTTCGGTGGTAAAAACTCCTCTCTCTGCTTTGAATTGGTGATAATGAAAATGGTAAAAATAAAATTACTGTTTCCCACTTTTATAAGTTTTTGAGCTTAAAAAATATTATTTTTTATGTTTTGAATCTTTTTGAGAGGGAAAACACCTTTTGGAGTAGCTATGATGGGTTATTGAGTTTTATTGTGAAGGATCATTTATGGAGTTAAGATAAATCATTTTTGACATTTTAGTAGACTTTTATCACTTTTATGCTCTTTAAAAATTACGAAAAACAAAAATCATGGAGTCTTCTTTTAATCCCTTTTCAGACTTTTTCAAAATGAAAATATTTTCGAGTAATTGCTTGTTCAAACTTGTAAAAGTAAATGAAGAACCTTCCACTTAGTATAAGTTTACCCCTTGTATGGACTGAGCTATGACTTTTTACGAAAAAGGTATATGTTGATCAAACATGCTGAATCGAGTTCTCTCTTGTATTATTTTATCCTTTTTCAGACCTGGCAGACTAAAATGATGGAAAAGAACTTGATGGAGTCTACTTATGTTTTTCTTCTAACTCCCTAAAAATGAAGAATGTCAAGCTTTACTTTCTCCAGGCTTGTTAAAATTTTATAGTGAAAGAGCTGAATGAGTTTTCTTTCTGTGTCTCTTTCAAACTCTTAAAAGAAAATGACATCTCTTTACCCCTTTACTGGACTCGTAAAAATTAAACAATATCGGACTCGTTAAGCATGATGAGACCGAACCATTCCTTCTTAGGGTTTATTAAAAATACTTCGATGCAATCATCCGAAGGATGAGCTTACAGTCCAAGCATATGTTATACTCCTCAAGCTTGTAAAAAATAAAGATGTACTTGCCAGTAATGGTGGGGGAAAATTAGGGAAAGTGTCATTTCTACATCATCGGTTAAAAGGTAGCATGTCTGTCTTGAACATAGCACTCCATCACATTAAAGTGTGGGTTGGGAAATCTATTTACCTTATAGTTAATCAAACCTCGTTGAAAGTCTTCATGGTTTTGGGTATTATTGTTAAGTCAAATGTTTGCAAATCATTCTAGTGTCATTATGTGTTCAAGAAAAGTTCAACCTTGGTTAAAATCCCTTTTCAAAATCTTTACCTTCATTCGTGTCAGCCATCCTTGAGTCAGTCCTTGCAATTATTTTCAAAACTTGATCTCACGTTTCGTGTCGTAGGCTTTCCTACGACTAATCACTTCCTATCGACTCTAGCTCATTATCTAGGAAGCTGATTTAGAAGCCATCATTGCCTTGAAGCTTGCATGCCTTAATGGCAGTTTTTTCACCTTCGATGATGGGTTCTCATCATTGGCCTTTGATTGAACGATTCTATGAGTGTTCGACTTCAGATCACATATTCACACTTCATAGATTATACTGCGAGTACTTTGAGAACCATTTTCATTATTGGATGTTTCTCTTGCACTTGTTAACGGTGCAGATCATTGACCAATAATAAAGTGGTTTCTGCCATGTTCGACTTTGAGGCATTCACTCGCATGGTTAGAATCGTACTATGGATCGAGAGATGCAGATCAAGACACTGGGTATAGTTTCATCAATCCAGGTTATGAGGAGATTTTATATTCATGATTATGCACATAGATGACTATGTGGGTGTTGTGTCTACCATCTATATGATCTTAGTTTCTCCATGCTTGTTCGACGAGTTTGCTTTACTCTAAGTATGGCAATGTCTACATCAAAGATGATTTTTTGATATATATTTTGCATTGTGTTCCCTTGAATGTCTCTTGCAAGTTTCTGACTATTGCCTCGAATCTGATACTTGTAATGATAAAGCGCTTCAATCTTTAAAATTATTTTTTAGACTTCGCACTTTAGGGGGCAATCTGTTACACATCAGTTTGTCACCATGACACTTGATCAATTTATGGATATTTTTACCATCCGTGAACATGTTGAAACCATCTCCCTTAGAAGTCAAACAACTCAAGATATGTTAAAGTACATGAGAAATTTGGGTCAAATAGCCCTTACACCTTGTTAAGATACACCTCTGCTGGTTTCTCTAGAGTTTCCCACACATGCGCTGAAATTGACTCTGAGAACAATGCAGAGTTACACTATATCTTTAACTATAAATCCGCGTAGTGAATTCTAGTAATTAAAAATAAAAAGTACATTCTAGAAACATAGTTGGTCAAATATTTCCCAATTGAATTCTTCCAGGTGATGACTATTCAAACTATAACCCTCATAGAAACCTCTCGATAAAGGCCATTTGAGCATGCTGTATCCACACTTTCCAACCTTCTAAGAGGTGGTCCCGATGCATCTCCATCCCTTTTCTCATGGTAACCTAATCCTTCATTAAATGAGGTTCATCCTCTTCTTAGGGATACAAAACTTCCCCCTCTTTGATGTATAAAAGGAATAGAGGGTTGAGGGATGAAGGAGGTCAGAATTTCGGAGAATAAAAACTTATGTTTTTGGTTTGAGATTGGGTATCTTGTCATTTGAGGAGGAGATTTAAGGCATTTGGGAGGGACCTCATGACATCAAGCTAAAGATTGTAAGGCTCCTCTTATCTTCTGATTAATACAAATCAACACTTTCTCCCATTGATTTTGTCTTTTGTGAATGATGAATAATTTACAATTGTTTATTATATTCATTAAGGAAAATTTAATTCCCAATTTCCTTGATCATTATGCGAATTTGTTTGAATTATTATATCTCATGTTCTTTTGTTCCTTCTATGGTTTATGTTTGCAGGTCCTGTCAAGCAGTGAAGTCTTGCATCAAGTCACAATAAGGGATCTTCATCAGGCATTTCATGAAACTAGTAAGAGGTCTATCCATTAGCTACATTGCTTATAATTCGAACAAGTTCAACTGAGGGAAAGAGTCAGTTCATTTGTCATGATTGTTTCTAGTTTCCATTTAGGATCTAGAGAGATCGCTTTTGTCTATAAGAGGGATTTCCTGGTGTAACATATACCAGTAATAGCAACCACTTCCTAAAGATACCATATTCAATTGACATTTTAGGGTTGTCAGAGTTTTTTTTTGTAAAAATCGTGAGTTTCATAATACATAAGAAAACACTTTGAAACCAACCTTACTCTCTCAGTTGAATACGACCTTTAGTATCACCAATGCATGAAGTAAAATGGTTTCTCGGATCTTGTAGTTGATGTTGGAAAACACTTGGGTGAATCCATATAAATTTGATAGAATATCAAGGCCTAAAAGGTAGACTTGTCATTCAACAACATCCAAAGGCTTATTGTACTTTCACAAGTACCAAAAGACCTGTTACCGTGAGGGAGAAGTGGAAAAACTAAACAATGTCTCAATCAAATAGAAATGCTATATGTTTGGTTCAGCTTGCACTCTCCCTGGACACAATGATTTCAGAGGCCCAGATTCTATTGACACTGCCCACGGTTTCCGAAAGGATGCTCAGTAGCATGCCCTCAATCCTTTTTGTGAGGCATCTCTGTGTATACCCAGAAGCAGTCAAATTTTCTACAAATATTATCCTTTTTCCGTTTACCCAAGATGATTATGATTGAGTCTTATGACAAATGCTTAATATATATTTATATGAAGCATGCATGAAAAAGGCTTGTATCTATTTAGGAGGTCATGTCGGCTCACGCCTTTTTAATTTTGTATATGTCATCTAATTGGAATATGTTTTTTTTTCATCGTTGGGTAAAATTTTGGGTGACGCGTTGGGAACCCATGTTATATTCTACTCCTTAATTGTGAGGCATTTGTCACAATCCTCTTTCTCTTCTCAATTCTTGTAAAACAAAGAGCTCGAGAAAGACAATTGATCCCTTTAAGTAGTTGGGAGCACCACTAATTTCATGGTTGTTGAGCAATATAGAAAACTTCATTATCTCTTCCGTTATCCATAATTTTACACCACTCTAGTTCAAAATTATCTTTGATTCAATATATATATATATATATATATATATAATATATATATAATATTATATATATATATATATTTATCTATATATATATATAGAAAACATAATATATATGTTATTTCTTCAACATCCCCTTTTAATAAACCATTTTAGGATATAATTTCTACTGCTATAGATTATGGGATATTTGTCTTATGGTAATTTATATCCAAACCCTCCATTAAACTTATTAAATGTATAAGGCCTAAGTGTAAGGCCTAAATTAGTACATACAACTTATTCATATCTTACAAAGGTCGATTGGCGCATAGGCTGAAATGCTTGAACTTAGAGCTTCGATACCATTTGTCACATACGTGCTTAACACCATAAAAAAAAAAAAACATACTATTGGAAGATACCTCCTTGACCCAGTATTAAAACCCACATAGTATGTTCCTTCACTAAATTTAACCTGGATTAAATTTATATGGATTATTTGTCACATGTGTCCATATATAATCATCTCATAAACAAAGTTAACACAGGTAATTCTACTCATGCATACATCACATCGAAGAGGAAAGAATCAATTATGATCATTCAAGATCTTGCATTTGGGTTTCATTCCTTTAAGGATTCGTCACAAGAATTAATGGAGACATTCTCATAAATACATCGTAGCTAGCTTTGCCATATAAAATGTCCATAGTCCTATTATCATAGTTGAAAGTATTACAATCGTATATCTTATGCAATATGAATCATAGTGAATAAATAGTTAAGACGACCTCTAGTGAATGCAATTCATGATGGAAAAGGCCTAGCATGAATAACCTGAACCACCTGCAATACTATGGAAATATAAAAACACAATTATTCATCATGTTGACTTGTCTCATGCATCATTATTCAACCATCCTCATACAAAAATATCACACATGCAACTATACACATATGCTGAGATAATTCGACAATATACAAGGTAAGAAACAACATACAATACTTCCCATGCAATGGAATCCAACAAGAAAATTTGAAATAATGTCACTTGGAAAATCGAGCACCACCACCCAACCTAGAACTGACTTCCTCCAGTTCACCCCCAAGCCAAGAGTTATTTCCATGTATCAAATTCCTCTTGTTGATCTCTTCAATGGGTATTCAATACCCTCTTTCATGATACGGTTTCCATTAGTAGTGTCTCACTTTTATGGATCCTTTTTATCCATTTTCCTAGGATTTTCTTAGAAAATCTTTCCTTCTCTCCCATGAGGCTTTTCATCATAAAAACTTGCCTTTCTCTCCCACAAGGCTTTTATGTTTTTCTTAACTAGCATCTTTCCCTAGCTAAGTAACTTAATGGATATTTATCTCCAAATCATTAATCTTATCTAGAATTAGATCTAGAACTCTTATCATGAAATAATTATCTGTTCCGATTCACCAATGGGATTTTATTTGGAAATAACCTCATCTCTTGGTGTCTCATTTTCCAAGTGTTTTAGATTATCTTTATTGGTTTAAAAATAAAGTATTTACTTTCATTGTTACACCTTGGAGCAAGCTTTCCTTATCTCATGTTATTAGAGTGTTACATACAACGGAGGGGTGTTACATAATTTGTATTCAAAAGAATTGGAAAACACATAAAGATAGCAGAAGTATGTTGGGGAATGGATAAGCAATGCCATGTGATGATGTTGAAAATCCAACTACATATGGTTCAACACATTCACCGTTTTATCAATATGATGATAAAAATATGGAAATGAAGAAAATTATTTTAGTAAGTGTAATGAAACTACACCAACGAATTCATACACAGTTAACACATTGGTTTTTAGGTTAAAATATTTTTAGAATAAACCGTTTTTCATTATTTTTGAAGGTTGAATATAAGATCTAATATATTTTCATCTTTCAACATACATTGGAACAACATTACGTTTAATAATTTGAATTATAAAATCATGCTAAGAAACTCACAATTTTGAGAAATAAAAGTATTGAAATTACAATTTCTTATTATGTGATAAATATGGTATTGTTTTTTATATTAGAAATTTAGTGAAAGTATTAAAAATTTAAGTTATTCAGTTATTAGGAAAACTTGATCATGTCTAAAAATTCACCCTCCGTAGAAAGGTATAAGACATATAAGTTTCTAGGAGTTCAAAATAAAGACTAAAAATATATAGGTCTTTTTGGCCATGAAGACAAACTTAAAATGGGAGAAGAAGAAACTAGGGACGGAGCAAGAGACTTAATGGAGGGGTATGAATCAATTTCTATGACATGGATGGGATCCCTGTGGTCGCCTAGACTGCGGTGTTTGTCAATTCACTCCATCCACTTATTCAGCACCTTCATATGGCAATGGAAGTGTTCCATGGAGTTTAGAAGACCTTCCCGATCCTCATACATGTTTAGGACAACTCTGCATAAGACAAGTTTCATATGCCAATAAAAATCCATTATGTACATGTACTAGTTCAAGTGCCCATGTGTATGCACAATTTCCATCACCCAATCATCTAGCTAGAACCTTGATTTCGAAGAGGTGGTGCCTTTAGGAGGCCCCTCTCGCTTGGAACAAGTGATTTCATCCTAAATATAGCTTGGGGTAATCTCTCTGAAGTGAGTAGTAGTTTCCTCCAAGCATTGAGTACATGCATTTCCTTATCTATATTATTCCATGAGTATGTCGCTCTCCTGGGAACACGAGAACACTGACGAGGCATGATGGATTCATAATAAAGTGGAAAAGGCCAAGCACATGGATGATTTACATCATAGGATTGATACAAACACACACCTTCGAGATTCGGGTGAGGATGAAGGAGGCACAAATGTAGCCACAACAAAAAGGAGAGATTAACCTTTCAAAAACCAGAAGGGAGGGGGTCAGCAAGGAAAAGTGCTTAGAGGGGGATATGTTTCTAGACAAGGAGACTCATGGGGGGGAGAGAGGAGCCCAAAGAGGAAATTCACATAGAATCAACTAAAGTGTTAACACCAAATGGTCATAAGGGCTAGAAGCTTGAGAAATATACTATGAATATAAAAAAAAATAAGTAACCAAAAAGGAAGAGGTGTGAACATGTGCAAATAGAAGGCTCCCTGACAGGTTCAAAACAAATCCACAGTGGCATATGCTTTGTCCAATGTCAAGAGATACCATAACCATTCATGCAATGAATTTTGAGCCTAAAAAAATTTGAGTGTTTGATGATCTTGTAGGGAAAGTCCATTGATAAAATCGATAGGAATTTGCTTTAGAACTATGGTTCAAATTTGAAATGAGAGGAACTTCCTCACTGCACTTTTAGAGATGAACTAGAATATGTAAGTCCTCCCCTAACAAACTCTTGTGAATGACAGGAAGATGAACTAACAAATGAACCAAAAAATTTATTGCAATTGTAATTTCTTGGTAATTCTTATGGAACAGGATCCTTTGATGACTTACATCAATAAAATTGTGGAGTGCCAAAACCAAGATTTAATTTTTTCATGCTTGGCATTTGCATAGAATGGTGCTTCACATGAGAGAGACTACAACGTATAGACTAGAGAAACATACTGAAATCGAGGAAGATGTGACTAGTGTGGAGTCTATTGAGGTGTTTAATGATCATGTTGATTGCGTGTAAGTGGCATCACATTATACCAATCCAAGCCTTTAACTTCCACTATGCGGGTGTGTTCTCATGTGCCACTGTCTCTTGGCTAGTTGGGATAGTAGCAACCTTCCCCCAACGCTTTTGCTAAGATAAGTCCCCATTTGGGAATAATATTCCCTTATATATATATTGGCAACACATTTTCTTGAGAGTAAATTCCTATAGGTGGCTCCATGTGGATGAAATTTTAGTAGAATTGTCGAGACTTCCATAATTAGCCAGCATATCAACAACATTTTCCCCTGATCTCCGAATATTGGAGGGAATAATGAACGAGATGTTAAGGATTAGGGAGGAGAACCTCTATAATACTTCTTCCAACCACCAACTTTTGGAAATTTTGTGCAAAGTACCATTTTGTGTTTTGCAAAGCATGTTAACGATAAGTTTGGAGGCCCTTTCCATGAAGATCTTGGTGAAACAATGATTTTTCCTTATTTTTAGTCTTGCAATGAGTGCAATGCATTTTGCACCATTTTTCTATTGAGGCCAAGTGTACTAAAGCATATGAAGAATGGAAGACCAAGGTGTTTTCTAAAATTACCCCCATAACTAGTTGGGCCCATATTCCCTGTTAATTTTTGCAACTACAGTCAAATTCCACTTTGGGCAACTCATACGATGAAGATAATAATTTCAATAGATTCCACTTTTTGAGAGGCCAAAACTGACCTAAATATCACCTTATTTGACAAGCAAAAGTTGGTTTTTGAATTTATTTATTCACTCATGTATATTGGGTTAGGTCGGCCCTAAGTACATGTTAAATTGGGAAAGTCAATCTCAACCCCAAGTAGAATCCCATGAAAGTGTATAAATAGAATATACCTCAAGCTCATTTGGACAAATTGATCAAGCCATATTCTCTTCTCTTATTGTCTTGGTTCACACATGTCTGACGGAGGATAGCTCACGCAAAGGGTTAGAATCTACAGGGTCAAAGATCACACTGATCTAGGGTTTTCTAGATCTCGGATGATCGCATTTAGCTAAGTATGTTTTTCCTTGGATGCTAGCACAATATGGTCTTGACAATGTCCAGGGAACCTTAGATGCTGACATAGAGTGTTTATGGGAGTGTTTGAGAGGTTAGGGTTTTTGCTGCTTAGTTTGATCCCCGGACACATGCACTGTATGGTCCTGAGAGTGTTCAAGATGTCATAGGTGCTCACACAGAAGCCTTATGAGAGAACCCTGTGTTTGAGGCAGATATGCGTATTTTTGACCTTGGATGCCCTCATTCAGTTCACCTGGGAGTGTTTAGATATGTTCCAGATGCAGTCATCCAATTTTGCAGAGAGTGTCAAGAACTGATATAGATGCTCGTACAACTCTTCCTCCCTATGTCTGGGAGGTAAAGATGAGTTATCAAATTACAAAATTGTTCAAAAGTGTTTTGGAGTGTTCAACACAATGACAACATTATCTTGTTGTTGAATATTGTCAGTGAAAACACATTACAGTCCTCAGAATTAGGGTCTTTGATTATAAGCATGATTATATATGTTTCATTGATACAACAGTTGTTTTTTTGCATAGATAAAGTTATGTATCATTGTACTCTCCTTTTTTGAATCATTTGATGAAAATCTAAGAAGAATATTGAAAAGGTTTTCTCCATAGTGGGTTTTGACCTTGTCTCAGACCAATCTTGGTGTCTATATGTTTGTGCATGATTTTATTCTATTGTTCCTTTATGTTTCACTTCATTGATGATGATGTTGTTGTTATTTTTATATAATTGAATATTTTTATGAATAATGGTGTATATATGAATAATTTAATGATGATATGGTGTGAAATTAATCTATTAATGAAGAAATGCAGTTATCTAAGCAAAGAACAATGTAGCCCTATGAAACATTAACATGGTATCAGATCCTAGTGAAGAAAATCCATGGGGATCACCCCTATGATAACACCTTTGATGGAAAAAAGAATAGGATGGTGGGGACCTAAAATAATTCTATTGTTTGAATAAAACCCTAAAAAACATGATTATTAGGGTTTGATGGATTCTATGAGGTTATGGTTGGAAATAAAACCCTAGGTTATAGAAACAATATGAGATATGGAACCTAACTAGTCAATGTGAAGATGCTCAAGCACTTGACAAAGATTTTATGAAGCCCTAGTCCCTAAAATAATTGGTTGTGTAATTGAAGGAAACATTGGTATATGGACCATGGACATTAATATCTCTTGAAGCTTTCTTCAAGAGGGAGATGATCACCTCTCATTAAAGATAAGTATTTCTTGACGTATGATGCCTCTTAATTTTGTTTAGACCTATGGATTTGATGATTATATCTATTTCTTGTCCTTCATGCATATGCATTTGAGTATATGGATTTTTCTAACCTCCTTGATCATATGTGATGAGTATATCCTTCTTGAGGATCATTTGAGTTGTAGGAAAGAAAAGATAGATTTGGAAAGAGGTAAAGAGGTAATTGATGAAAAGGTGACAAGCACTACAAGATGCCTATGAGAAGGTGAATGGGTACCTGAATACCACAAGGTATGCATGGTATGTTGTATTTCAGAAATAACATTGATCACTAGGTAAGCCCTAAGGTATGATGAGAATGTCTCTTTCTTTGATGTCTCATACATGCATAGGAAAGCAACTTGGATCTATTTTTCCTATGATGAAATGATGCATCTTGTGTTGAACATTTTAATCTTCTTGAATTCTATGAGGCTATCCAATATTGATACATTGATACACTTGATGATTGGCTAACATCCATCCATTGGACATCTTGATCCTATAAGGAAGGCTAAAACCCTGACTCTAGTAAATGATACTCTTGATGCTTGTCATGATGGATTTCATACAGAAGGATATCTCATTGACTCTTATACATGAGACTACTAGTAATGCTTGTGATAAGAATGATGAAAGCATATTGAAAGAGAGATTGACACTCTTGTTGTTTTGGTAAAGCTTTATTGAATGACCTAACTTGATATCATTGATCATGGTAAACATCGTAACCTTGATTTTAGAGGTATAAATATGATATTGATATTCTAGATCTCTTACTACCCATGGTCATGTATTGATGACATATGGTTAAACTAAATGTCCTAACTTGGTGGAGTGACTTGATAGAAAATGGTATTGTGTTCATAATATCTGACATATGATGTTGCATCTATCTATTTCTTTGATTCTAACCTTTGATTACAGATTCATGTTAGGATTTTGATAGCCATGATAGATATATGTTTATGATCCAACAGATCTATTATCACTTGACTCTAATAGAGACAGTTTGATGACTTAGATTCCCAGTCAAAGGGAGAATCTCTTCTCAAGATTCTTACTCTTATTACTATTTTCATTATGTATTGTTGAAGTATGATTTATGTGCATATGACATTCTTAATCTGCAACAAAGTCTCATTTATGAAGCTTGTACATAAATTAGGGATTCTTATCTAGAGACATGCATAGAACTGGGAAATCTCGTCCCTGGATGCACACATGCTAAGGCCAAAGTAGCATCTAGGAAACTAAACATGCTCCCATGCTAACCTGAAGGGAGCGTTTAGGTGTTTGACTATAGTTGAACATCATCTGAAGCTTTCTAAAGATATCTAAACTTTGAATAAAGGTGTCTCTGACATATTTCGCCACTGTAATATGATATTTTGAAGTTGTTGGGTTAAATTATAGATTACATAAGAATGAAGTATCTTGCATGAAATCAGATGTTCACCTAGAAGATGTTAGTACCACAGATGTGTTGTAGATAACAATAAGATCTGCAAGCAAGAAAAGCTTGAATATTTTCCATAACATGAACATGTAGAGTGAACTTGTGTTTGCAAGTGACCGAGACATACACATAGATATGTCACTATGTTTGTGCTACAAGGGTTTGACATGATTTGGTTGATTGATATAGATGAGAAGTATTCAGTATTATGTCATGATACTTGACTATAAATTTGAATTGATGATTGAGATATGTTTTAACTATATATCTCTCTACGATAATAAATTTTCACTTGACTTGATGATTTGATCTGAAGATTATTGTGTTTCCCTAATGTCAATGCTATGTTGTCACAATGACTTATGTGGGTATTCAGAAATTGGCCTCATTGTTCCTAACACAATGGTTGAGTTAATGATAGTTGTGAGTCAGCATGAAAAATGGAACCTGCATGACTCATCCTTGGTGTATGCATTTGCACCTAGTGACAGAAATGACTTGTATTATGATTATGAGAATGACTTGATAAATTTTGGATTGATAATGCATGGTTGATGACAACTTGTTGGAATAATAATAAATGAAGTCACGACTTGATATGAAATCTCCCTGTCACCCGGTTGAAAAGAGTTGATATTGTGATGTTGATGACTTTGATAATGGTTGTGATATGACTTCTAAACTTTGATAATCTAACTTTGTTGATGTGATGGTACAACATTGACGTATGTAAGTCTAATTATGTTGTAACTAGAGTCATTTGATGAAGTCAGGATGATGAGTTCCAAGGTATGGCCTTGATTTAGACCATGGTTTTGGTTTTATATCCTAATGATCTACTTTTGATAGGTGATGAGTCTCTGATGATATAAATAAGAGGGAGATTGCTTCTGAAGCTCGAAAGGATGTATCATGGCATGATGAATGATTTTTGGAATTTGGAAAATAAATTCTATATTGCAAAGCTATTGGAAAATATTTTTATATTTTGATTTGAAGCTCAAGATGTTGTTGAACTTGACATGGCATATGACAATTGATTGAAACATTGATGTTCTATTTTGAACATCCATCTGTATATGTATGATGTGCGTAGAATCTGAATAAATTCATAGTTGAGCTTCTTCATTCACATAGATTTGTCACCGAGAATCCTTTGAAATATTTGCATGAGGTGTTCTATTTTTGAGGATGAGATACTTCTCCTATGATATGTGGTTGCATGGATGTATTGCTGATATTTGAGATTATTTCTGATAAGCACATTTGGATGTTGTTTTAGTATGAGATCTGCCATGATATCTTGGATGAGAGGTCCATAGCATGACTGGTGTTGAAGATGATATTGCTAGCATGGTTGTTGTGAGGCAGGATGAAGAAGCTCCTTAGGGAGTTGTCTGAGCATGATATATACATGACATGGATACATTGTGATGACATAAAATCCCATATTTATAGTTGGGACAGAGATACTCTCATATATTGAGACAATGGAGTTGTTTGAAAAAAGGTTAGGCTTATGGTTGGAAACTGCTTGAGAGGGAGGATAATTATGGTATCCTTTTGTGATTTATATGATTATTTGTGTTTTTATATGATATTTGATTTTATGTCCTGTATGAACAAGAAACAAATGTTATTGAGACTAGCATATACCAGATTTGAGTATGATGAGAGTTGGGATGATCGAGGACACTGAGCTAATTCTTCCTCCATTTCTGAGCTCCTAGGGTGAGGAATTGAGATATAGGTCTCTTGGGGTTGAGGGAACTATGGAAAATAAGATATGACCCCTATCTATTACCCATAGGGTTGAATATGTTTCTACCCTATATTCATAGGTTCAGAGAATGTTTCTCCCATGTTTGGTCTTTGTAGAGTATACCCCAATTAGCACCATACCCACAAGAAGGTCTTGTGGGGAATACTGATCCTCGTTAGGCCAACAAGTTGAGAGTGTACTTGGGGTGTACAACCCATGTCGATTATGATGCAGGTGTTCTACCACATGAATATTTAGAGTCATTGATGGGAATATCAGTAGGAAATGGGATGGGTTGAGATAACCCTATGTGATTTTAGGTTGTGATTGAGCTCCCTAATGAGATACCAGTGTTGAAAATAGCAACAAGAAATGATAAAATTAGAAGTGATAAAAATAGAACTACTATAAATAGCACTTTGGGTAACAATGTTGGATTGGGCAACAGGGAATGAAAAAATGGAAGTGCTGAAAATAGCATTCTATTTTTAGCAATTTGGGATGGATTACAATTTTAGTTAGCCCCTGGACTAAAAATAGGAAGTAAAATTCGAATTTGGTCTTAGTAGCTGTTTGAAAATAAATTAATTAATTCACCATGAGTTAATTAGTTGTGAAAAATCAAACATGAAGTCTATGTGAGGACATGCAACAATTTTTCTATTAATTGGGGAATTGATCCATCAGTTAAAGAGATAAGGATGAGTTCTAATTTGAGTAGTAATTAGTTGGCTCAGTTAACTAAGTCAAGTCCATTTATAATTAATTTAAACAGTTTGTTTAAATTAAGTGAGTTTAGTTAGTTAATGCTTGCATGCATGTAACTGTTGCACTTCAGTTAACTAAATATTCTCTCATTAATAACTCATGCATGTCAGTTTAGAGAAAGACCAAGTTGAGATCAGAGGAGGGACAGTGTACTATCAGTTAGATGGATTTTTCCTATAAAGGAAAATCATCCAAGTAGAAGGATTAAGGATCCTTGAGGATTGTGTAGTTTGACAGTGTGTGAGATCAGTGTGAGAGATCAGTGTTATACTTGGTAACAGGAGGATCACCCAAGGAAAACTGCGCAAGGAAATAGGAAGCTTGGAGGGTAGAGGAGAAGGCTAAGGAGAATTCTTGATTGCCTATGAGCATCCAGGAGGATTGCACCGAGAGTTGGCTAGCTGTGAGAGCTAAGGCTTTGTCTAATCCTGATGTATTTCCACCTTCATCTGTGAGGATTGTACTGAGAGCTAGCTAGTTGTGTGGGAGCTAAGGCTTTGCATAAATCCTATGTATGACAATACAGAGTTGGGGTTTTAGGCGGAGGCTTTCCCCGGGTTATATCTTCTATGTTATGTGTGATTGATTTCTCCATATCATTTATATCTGTTCTTATTGATGTTGCTCATGTTCGATTAAGCTTCCGCTAAATTGGTTGCAGAAGTAGATTAAGTGTTTTGCTTTAGTATATTGCATAATCAGGTGATCTACAGTGGGAATTTATACATGGTATAGGAGCTAGCTGATTTGTAGAAAAATACTACATGGTATCAGAGCTAGTTGATTTGTAGAAACAATTCTACACCCAGGGTCAAGATGTGCTCCCCTATGTGTTTGGATATCCTATTGCTCGATATGGGGTTGTATATGTATAACTTCCCCATGAGATTATGGGTCGAGATGTGTTCCCTAATGTGTTTCCAGGTTGAGATGTGCTCCTTCATGATATGCTCTCCTATGACCATTGATGATGATATTTCGTGTAGTAGCCTGTTGGTAGAGATTCTACATATAAGCATGATGGATAGAGGGTGGTAGCTTAAGCTCCCCTCTAGTAACAAATTCTTCTTCTTCTAGATTCGAGAATGTTCAACATACGTGCAAGAACAATCAAGAGATAAGTAGGAGTAAGTACGGGATAAATTGAGATGTACATTGATGATTTGTGATGATGACATACTTAAGGTGGTCATGGCATGATGACTACATGACATATATGATTAGTGATGATACGTGATGACACTTGAAGATTCGAGAATGGCATATTGATTGATGGACAAATATTGGCAAGTGGAATTATCCCTAGTTGAGAGATAGTGATAATTTTTTCAAATGTGGTCAAATTCCACTTTGGACAACTCATATGATGAATATAATAAATGAAATAGATTCCTCTTTTTGAGAGGACCAAACTCGACCTTAATATCACCTTATTTTGACAAGAGAAAGTTGGTTTTTGAATTTACTTATTCACTCATGTATATTGGGTTAGGTTGGGCCTACAGACATGTTAAATTGCACAAGTCGGCCTCAACCCCAAGTGGACCCTCATGAAAGCCTATAAATAGAAGAGACCCCAAGCTCATTTGGAAAAATTGATTAATCCATCTTCTCTTATGTTATTGTCTTGGTTTGCATGAGCCTAATGGAGGATAGCTCACGCATAGGGTTTGAATCTACAAGATCAAAGATCACACTGATCTAGGGTTTTCTGTGTTGGGTGTGGTTTTTTTACCTATTTTATGCACATTCTTTCCCCCGTTTTGACCTTTCTGTGCCCCAGGCCCATGACTTTATATGACCAAATTCCCTGTTTTCTTACTTTTTTAACCTATTATATTGTCATGTTAATTTATTGTATTTTACAGAATAATACGAGGCTTTATTCCTTTTTGTGGCTATATGGGAGAGTATTGAAGAAGTATTTTGGGAAGTCCTTCTTTTGAGGTGATGGATTGCGAGAACAAAGCTATGAAGAAGACAACTGTTACAGGTTGTTGTTACACATTGGATGTTGTTTCAGGATGTTACACCATGCACTGATCCACCATCACACCAACAGTGTTGTCGCTAGTAATGACGCGTCATCCCAAATCGCCATTCACTCGATGTTGTTGCACTGAAGCTAGGAAATGTGGGTACTATTCCACATTATAGTTGTCGGTAGTAGGATTGTTTATTTTTGAAGCAATAAGACTCAAGCAGTTTCAATCATAACTAATGGATATTTGTATTTAGCAATAGGTTGTAAGTACTTTTATTTTTTATCAGCATGAGAATCATGAGATTCTCATGATTGATCTGTTTCTAATTTCAGGTTGTAATAACTATAAAAGACTTTATTTTTCATGTAAAATGATATAGCATATAGAGAAGTACTGTTACTCTGCTTCTGTAATTAATAATTTTCTTTTAATATCAATTAGCATGGCGATGTTGTTACTATTCTTCAAATGATTCGTTAATCACTTTTGTGTTCTTCCCATGCCCTGTTGAGGAGGAAGGGCCCTCCTCTTTGGCAGGTATTGTAGTGATATAGGTAGTATACATTCTATTTTAGTTAATTGATTTATGATTTCTTGTTGTGCTGTACAAATCATGGATTACATTCGCTATTGTTTCTATTTATATTATTCTGTTACATTGAGTTAATCAACAGAATGGTAGAAGCCAGTTGGGGTAGATATTAATTCCTGTGTGGCGCACCTTTACTTTGATAGCTGTGAGTTGTGATTTAATTCTATAGAGTGTTTTTATGTCTACACGCATGATTTGATTCAACAATTTAGATCAGCGACATATTTTATAGTTTTGTGCATTTTCTTATGCTTGGTTGGAGTGTATTGGTATAGACAGTGTGAACTCCATTGAAAAAACAAGACCTACCCTGGGTTGACAATGAATGTTGCAGTCTTAGTCAGTTAAGATTGATTAAAACAACACTACATTTTGGTGTCATTGTCGGGGATGGCAATTTAAGATACAATCAACGAAGTTGTTTGTTTGATATAGAGTGTTCCAAGTCCATAATTGCTAGGTGGTAAGATGAGAGGTAAGAACCTACGCATCGCTCTAACATACCTGGATGGGCTCACCATTATGATTACTAGGACACTTAGGGCATTTTTTATGCTTTTTTAGTGTGTCTTTAGCTCTTCAGTCGTTGGGCGGTAAGACGAGAGGTAAGAACCTATGCATCTCTCTAACATACCTTGGCGGGATCACCATTGTCAAAGACTGAGATACTTAGAGTGTGATTTAATACATATAGGGTAAATGTGTGCACTTGTAGGAATTACAGAGACAATGAAATCACCCCCACTCTAATAAGTCACAGGAACAACGGGTCGTAAAAAGGAAAGGAAGGGTGAAAATTTAGGAAGGAAGACATTTATCCAGGAACTAATCTCCAAGGCGGAAAAAGAACAATCCATCTCTCAAAGGAATGCAAGGAAAATAGGGTTGCAAGAAGCTGTTACTCCCATAGCGAAAGAAGAAACCTATAATTGCTCCATCTCGGGACCGTATCATTCTAAAGCTAGCACTCATACCCCCAAGACCATGGATTTCATTCATGAGAAAAAAGGGGAAGTTAGTAGCCAGAATTTGAGGATCAAGGGGAAAGGGGAAATTGAGGGGGAACATCGGACACCTGAGATGGAAAAGCACCTATTGGTTTATCAATATCTAGATATAGGTAGTGCGGTGAAACAACTAGCTCCAGGGGTATCCAAGGCACTAACCACATCTACAGGGCCATTACAAACACAGCTCGAAGGAAATCTGCTACAACAAGGATTAGAGGAATTAGTCATGGGGTACAACAATGATAACAAAATGCCACTATCACCACCTTTGATTTCCCAATTGAGAATACTGGAGGTGAAGTTCCTATGAAAAATATTCCTCTATCATCCTTACCATCCTTTCAGGGGATGATTGTTGAAGATCTAGATACATTTCTATTTGAGTTTGATGTCTTATGTAGAAGTTATGATTATACAACAGATGCTCAGAAATTAAAGCTATTTCCTGCTACCTTAAAAGGGGCAACGTTGAGATGGTTCATGGGATTGGGCTCCACTTTTATTTCAATGTGGAATGATATGAAGGAGACCTTATTATCAAAGTACCAAGACTATTGAAGGACCAGGGACTTAAGGGAAGAGATATTTAGAATGACACAGAAGGAGGATGAAAGCCTGTAAGATTATGTGGAATGGTTACACTATAATTTGCAAAGGTCTAAACATAGCGATAGACTAGCAAATTTGGAAGACTATATTCATCAGAGGAATGAGGGTTGACTGCTTTGACACCTTGAATCTATTGGGAAAAGGGGATATATTGCAAGAACCATTCATTGAAATCATAAAGCTCTGCCTAAGATTCTCTCGAGGATCATCCAAAGGAAGAAGTACAATTCAGGATGCCTCTTTTCGCATACAAAACTTTGCAGGAAGAGGAGTAACTAGAGTGGAGATCTGGAATTTATTTGAAAATTTCAAGACCGATATCCTCAGTATTCTCTCGGCCCAAATAACAACAACATAGATCAAGAAGAGACAAGCATAAGTTGACATACCCCTAGTCGTGTTCTGTCCAACTTGCCAGAAGAAACATCCTTTCACGAAACGTGAATTGAACAACATCAGCCTGTGTAATATCTGCAAGCTAGAGAATTTTCTAGAGCAATGTCCAAAGATTCCTAGCCTAAAGGAAGTACTCAGAGAGTCAAGCGAAGAGGTGAAATCCTCTTACTTCATCGCACTAAGGAGGCCATGGCGACCGCGACCTCCAAGTATGTCTCAAGACTTTTCCTCTTTTAATACATGGAACAATGCATATAATAACCAACAATATCCATCAAAATATTTTTCCCCTCCTTCGTCACAGTTTCCTTCACCCTGGAACCAATGGTCTCCATCTCCTCCTGTTTTATATCCTCAACCCCAACCATACCATTGGAACCATAATTGGAGAAGAAATGCCCAGAGTTCAGCTCTGCCTAGACCACCCATGCAACAATAGCTACAATTTCCTCCTTTCCAATCTCCTGCTCCTCCAACACTTGTGCGACCCCAACTAGTTGTGCAACCTAACCCAAACCCAAACAATAAAGCAACTTAGAGCATAGGGGCTTCGACAACCTTCCAGATCTACCTTATTACCCCCATGGGGCTTAATGAAATACAATTATGATTGGGCATCGTAATTAATCCTAGTCAATCCCCTATCATTGCAAAGGAGGATTGTGAACCATCTAGAGGAGATGCCAGAGGCTATGAGGTGGCTACTGCACCTACAACAAATGATAAAGAGGAATTTGTTACATCTGTAACAGTCGACCCACGAAGAACTGTTACGACTATAACAACCAATTTGAGGAAGGCTGATAGAACTATAAGAACAGAATTGACTGTTGTAATGCAAGACCCCCTGTATCCTCAGAGATTAGCCGAAAATAGGATGACTTCACAGCCCGAACCTGATTTTCTTAGGGAGTTGCAAAATTTGTATGTACGAATTCCTCTACTGCAAGCCCTTAAAGAAGTACCCATCTATGTGACGACAGTGAGAGATTTGTGCATCAAGAAAATTGGGAGGAAGCCTAAAGACCCTGCCAGCATACATGTGATAGGAAATTTATCCAAATTAATGTTTTCTCATCCTCTCCTTACTAAGTACAATGATCCAGGAAATCCTACGGTCACTATCTACATTAATGATCAGCCCATAGCCAAGACATTGATCAATATTGGGGCTACCATTAATGTAATGACGAATGATATCTTTATTTCTCTTGGGCTACAGGGACTTAGACATACTCCTACTGTGCTTGAATTATTAGATAGGTCTCGTGTTAAACCCGAGGGGATGCTAGAGGATATAGTGATTACGGTAGCTTCCTAGAGATATTCCGCTGATTTTCTTTTCTTACAACCCAAATCCAATTTTGGGGGGTATCCTTTGATCCTAGGGAGACATTGGTTAGCCATTGCAGATGCATTTATAGGCTGCAGGATGGGATCCATGGTGATCTCGGATGGCCAGGCAACACAAAACCTTAATCTTCATCCCCCAAAACCAAATATGGATGTGCACAACCCTTGGTGGGATGCATTTGAGCTTGATTTAGATCTTTCCTTGCCACTCCTCACTCTGGGGAAAGCCCAGTATTTTAAAAATGAGACAGAAGATGATGTCATTAACAGTTTGCTTAGTAATTCACTTTCTGTTGCCTCTGTTAAAAAAGAAAATCAGGAAGAATAGGTGGAAGATATAGATTTTGAAAAAATGAGGACGACTTCGAATATTGCTAAGAGTCCAATTGAGATTTAATCTAGAATGTTTTTTAATGCTAATCCCAACCTGACTGTTGGACAAAACGAATGGCTGTTACAGCTATTACAGAAGTACAAAAAGGATTTTTCATGGGATTATATAGATATGAAAGGGATCCACCCTAACATATGCACTCATTATATTTATTTGAGGGATGGTTGCAAACCAGTTAAATGACCACATCAATGCATGCACCCTGCACTAAAGGACGTGGTGAAAGAGGAACTACAAAAACTCCTGAGTGCTAATTTTATTTATCCAATATCTGATAGTCGGTGGGTGTCACCGCTTGTCATTGTTCCTAAAACGAATGGCAAGCGGAGAGTCTTTGTTGATTATATAAAACTCAATAAGGCCACTTAGAAGGACCATTTTCCCTTACCATTTATCGATCAGGTCCTCGATATTCTCTTTGGACATAAATTCTTTTCATTTTTGGATAGATTTAGTGGCTACAATCAGATACAAATTGCCCCGAAAGATGAGGATAAAATGAACTTTACTTTTCCTTGGGGAACCTACGCATACAAAGTACTTCCTTTTGGGCTCTATAATGTGCCAGCAACCTTTCAAAGGGAAATACTTGGAATTTTCTCAGACTTATTGAATGACTGCATGCAAATCTTCATGGATGATTTCACACCTTATGGAGATGATTTTGAAACAACATTAGTCAATTTGGAAAAATTATTAGAACGGTGTGTACAGACTAATGTTGCCTTGAGCACTAAGAAATGTCACATGATGATGACTGAAGGGATCATGCTTGGACACTACATTTATGTTGATGGAATCAAGGTAGACCCTACAAAAATAGAGGTAATTCTAAAAATTCCAACCCCCAAAATGCAAAAAGAGGTACGTAGTTTCTTGGGGCATGCAAGGTACTACAGGAGATTTATAGAAAAATTTTCAAAAATTGCATCGCCATTATTTTCCTTGCTCATGAAGGATGTTTATTTCTTGTGGACAAGGAAATGTGAGAAGGCCTTCTTAAAACTGAAATGATGTGTATCAACAGCTCTGGTCTTGTAAGCACCTAATTGGAAACTACTGTTTAACATAGCTATGGATGCATTGGATATTGTTGTAGGTGTTTTTCTGTGCCAACTGGAGGATAAGAAACCTTATGCTATTTACTACATAAGCAAAAATATAACCTTGGCTGAGCTCAACTACACAGTGACCAAGAAGGAGTTCTTAGCAGTGGTGTATGCCATCAATAAATTCCGACATTACATCACCGAGTATCAAGTATCTGTACATACTGACCATTCTGCCATTCGTTTTTTAATGAATAAGCCAATTACAAATGGTAGGATTACATGCTGGTTATTGTTGTTACAAGAATTTGATATCACTATTGTAGATAAGCCTAGAAAAGGCAACGTAGTAGATGACTTTCTTTCTAGGCTAACTATTGATGACAGTTGCACTTCCACTGAAGATTCTTTCCATGATGAATATATTTTTTCTATTTCGACTAACTCACCTTAGTATGTAGATATAGCCAATTATCATGCTGCAGGGAAGTTTCCACAGTATTTGTCCTCCAAGGAGAAAAGAAAAATCATACAACAAAGTGCTACATATACCTGGATAGATGGGAACCTCTACCACACTGGACCAGATTTCTAGATCAGACGTTGTGTTAGAGAAGATGAGGTCTTTGATATCCTTAAAGCTTGTCATGAGGAACCCTGTGGAAGACACTTTAGAGACAAACATACGGGATACAAAGGGCTTTCAATAGGGTATTACTAGCCAACAATATTTCAAGATGCGAAGAAGTTTCTGAAGGGATGTGATAGTTGTCAAAGGATGGGCCAGCCACTGCAATAAGATGAGATGTCATTACAACCCCAAATCATCCTAGAACCTTTTGAGAAGTGGGATCTAGATTTTGTAGGACCAATTAATCCTTCATCTAGACAAAGATCCTACATCTTAGTCTACACTGACTATGTCACAAAATGGGTTGAGGCGAAGGCAATAACTAGAGCCATAAAGCAAGTTGTCTTAGACTTTTTGTTTGAAGACATCTTTGTTCAGCTTGGCATACCCAGGGAAATAGTCATAGACGGAGGGGCCCAGTTCTCATCTCATAAGATCTAGGAGTTTTTCGAGAATTATAAAATCCATCACATAATCACAACATCTTATCATCGACAAGAAAATGGACAATTTGAAAGCACTAACAAAGTCATTGAGGGGATCCTTATTAAGGTTGTGGCTAGCCATCAAAGAAATTGGGCTGACAAACCTCCAGAAGTGTTATGGGCATACAGGACTACATGGAGGAATACCACTGGATTCTCACCAGATGAACTTGTGTATGGTAAGAACCCTTTATTCCCCATTGAATTTGAAATCAAGACACTAAGGACAACATTGCAGGTCAATTTGGATTTGGCTACAACACAAAGGTAGAGATTGAACCAGCACAATGAATTGGAGGAGAAATGGTTGGCTGCTATCCAACAAACAGAGATTATCCAACAATAGAGAGCTAAGTGGCATCACATATTTAGAAAGAAGAAGAAGTTCCAGAAAGGAGATTGGGCTCTCTTATATGACTCAAGGTTTAAAGACTTCAAGGGTAAGCTTTGCACCAGATGGCTAGGTCCTTATGAGCTAGATACGGTCTTTGACAATGGGACTATAAATTTGGTGACGATTGAGAGTGTGAGGACACCATTACTTGCAAATGGGAACTGTCTTTGGTTATATGACAAACCTACGTCGAGGGATTCATTTGTCAACATTGTCAGAAATTCAGATCTACAGATTATGGGAACAGGGGAAAGCCCCCCTGTGTTGCAAAAACTTTATTTTTTCCAATAAGTGTAACAGATAATCAACTTTGGTTGGCGGCTATTACACCTTAAAACTAAAAAATATAAAAAATAAAATAATAATAATAATCTGGCTTTGAAAAGCTTTCCTA
Organism: Pinus taeda; assembly: GCA_000404065.3. Classification (NCBI taxonomy): domain Eukaryota; kingdom Viridiplantae; phylum Streptophyta; class Pinopsida; order Pinales; family Pinaceae; genus Pinus; species Pinus taeda. The sequence continues at coordinate 54,463 of APFE031591368.1, forward strand.
GGTGCAGACAAACATTTTTGTAGCAGTTGAAAACCACCTGGTGGCAGCTGTTACACACTTTGTAGCAACATTTATTATTTCAAAGCATATCTTATGATAAGTGTTGTTACATGATCTTTTCTTCTTTATATTTTTCTAGAAATTAAAATAATAGATATTAGTCGTCTTGGATGTTACACCTGTAATAGCCGACGACTTTTCAGGAACAAATGACATATTTTATTGTAATAAGTAGAAGAACATCACCATGATCCTCGTCATTAGAATTAAGTTCGTGCGTCTCGCTACCCGAGCCTGGTTCGTGCATCGCGCCACCTGTTACTTCGCCCCACGTCACCTAGGTATGTCATCAAAAAGGTATATTGAATTTGTTTTATTTTGTAATTATGGCAACTTAACATGACTATTCACAGCCGAGGACGACTGTGATAATTAAGCCAGGGGGGAACAAATCATATGGCGACACGACCATCGCATGACTTGTGATCATTAGAAAAATCCAGCAATTAAGGCATGATGGCCTGGTAGTTATTGTTACTTAATGCTGATCATACCAAAAAGGGTAAGTGTACCATCGACGAGACCTCCCCATGACTCACCATTACGGCAAAATTCACTATGTAGTACAAACCATTCATGCTAAATCCCAATCCAAAATCTTCACTTGCAGAACCCTACCACCCTACCATTTACACCTATTGGAAGTGTTAGACCCCCATTCAAAGTGATTGAAGAAGAGAAAATAACAGTGCAGGCTGAAACAACTAGATTGTGTGTCGACTACCTCGAAGCATTTAAAATGAAGGATAATCAAGTGGAACAACACTGAATTTCATAAGAAATGCGAGGAGCAGCAATACGGCATGAGCCACGGTCCATAGAAGCCTTGGAAGATTGCCTAGAATCATGCCAAATTTTCAAGGATGCAAGCTGGTTCGAGTTCTTTCGGAGGTCGGAAGGATCAGACAGAGGTGTTGCCATGGAATTTGGAAAGAATTCGGAGAGAAACTAGACAAAGGTCATAGGGTTGAAGATGAAGTCACAGAAGAGGTGATTGCTAGAGTAACAAGATTGCCAGGGGAAGGGAAGATATGGTTTAATAGGAAGGTCAATGTCCCCTCACTTAAAGGGGATTTCCTCCAAGAAGAAGAGTTGTTTCTAAATAAAGGCAGGGGAATTGATAGATTGTCACTCCCCAAGTCATGGGAAGATGTTGCCCTCTACCTCATCAAGTACATTACATGCGAAGGAAGGGAAAGAATTGTGTTTAATTATCATTTTCCATTGTTGAACCACCTCTGACATTAGTAGCTGATCGACCTTCCTTATTTCTTGTTGGGAAACATTATGCACATGGCCACAGCTGTGAAAACAATTGTGCATCCAGAAAGGTATGTTACTAACTATGGTCTTATAAAACTCATTATGTTGGATGCTTTGAGTCGACAAGGTAATAATTGGGAAGAATTCATGTGGAAAAGGCCCAGGACCACCCGTAGAAGGCAAATTGAGACATCTGAGGAAGCTCCAGAGGTGACAAAGGAGCAACCCCAACTCTCGACAGTAAGGGTCAATAAGAGGCTAGTTGATAAACCAATTTGCGAAAAGAGGCCGAAGTAGAGGATAAGGACTAGCAGGCACCCAGAGTCCCCATCCATGTCAAGAGAGAACAAAAAAGTGGCAGAGTAGAAGGACGAGGAGAAAGCTCAGCTAGAAGAAACTTCTTCCCCTAGTAAGAGCAAAACCTAATCCTTGCCGTTAAAAATTGAAAGTATAGAGAAACAAATTAGAGAATTGAGAGTACAGCTAGCAGAAGGGAAGGAAAAGCCAAGAGCTCGAGGGCTAGAAACATTGGAAGAGTCCATGGAAAGGGCCAGAAGGGGAGAAATCTCGGGCACTCTGTGCGTAGCCTATGCTAAGAAGTTGGTGACAGAAGGATTCAAATTACGTGGAGCAAACACCACCTCGAGGGAGACTCAAACTGAAATCTAGGAAGTTGTTACACAAGAACCTGTCGAGGATGTTGCTGTTACACAAGAACCAACAACCGAGATAGCACAATCCACAGGAAGTGATCAGGCAATGGATACACAGGAGCCCTTGGCTGACACTATTTTTTCATCAGAACCAGCAGTGGAGGAGGAAGAGACAGATAATATCCATGAGCCTACTGTCAACAATACTACTACACAAGAAACAATAGTGAATACTAAAGCCGATCCATAGAAAAACGATGTACATAAGTCTGTGGATAACACTGCTACTACACAAGAACCAACAGTCAAAATGGAGGTTGACCAGGAACATAAAGAATCTGTGACAAAATCCACTAACGAATATGATGTTACACAAGAACCAACAACCAAGGTTGAACAGTTTCACCCTCAGGAGGTTGCTACACCCTCAATTGATAGTGCATGTGGAAGAATGTGGGGTCCTAATGAGGGATGGCATTATGAGAGATTGTTGTTGTTGCCAAAGCTACAAAAGTGGAAGTAGCTGGTGTTCTCCCTATGGAGGGAGTGATTTCACTCGAAATGAATAAAAGAATGATGGATTACCTAAGAGAAAATGGATAAAAATAAGAATGGGAAAGAGAAGAAGAGGCATAGAGGCACAAGGAAGTTGTAAAGAAGAAGGATGAACAACTGTATCAACTGCATTGACAGGTATTAGACCTGACATTTGATAAGACCAAACTCCATGACCTTGCTTTAATCCTGCTAGCATGCAGGCGACCGTTCCCATCATACCCTGTGGGAATGTTACTACTTATTTCAATTAAGGGCAGTTTATGAGAATAGGTCCTAAATGGGTTCTTCAATTCATACCCTTTTGGAAATTTTTACTCCTATGAATTTGATGACGGGAGATTGTTGTGCGAGCTATTCTTGCACAATATCATGTGTGAATATCCGAGCACGAAGATGGTGGTGAGAGTCCTCTCCTACATGGGGGACTTGTAGTTGTGGCCTTTCCTTTCATTCACGAGGAATCAGATTGAGTGGTGCCTCGACAAGAAAGTACTAGAAACCAATGAGGAAAGAATAAGATTGTGGGTTAGGGCTAAAAGAGGAATGGCTTATGAACTTTGAAGAGAGTTTAGACTATTCTTGAGCACTCTGAAAATCAGAGAACAATCGATCGTCTACAGAAAAGGAATCGTGAGGATTTGCCTCAACTTGTTTACAAATATGAGGAGCCAAGCACTAGCTAGATGTCTCAAGCATACTAAGGCTTGTAGCGTGGAGTTACAGGGAGGGGATCCCTTTCAGTACAGTGACTTCATGTCTGCTATTACACAGGTGTCAGAATATGCTCGGTTGTACGGACACTAGGGGTGTTATGGATTGGCCTCAGGTTCAAATTTCCTTTCATATGGTTACCATTGGATGAGTATTAGACCGATTACCATTTATGTGACTACGAAGAGGAATCTTGGCCACGTCAGTTAATGCCCATTAAAGGATTCAAGAGTTTTGAGCGATGATACTATTAGTGCCTATAATTTCATAGATTTACATTGGGGGTATAGTAGAAGGAACAGAGATTCTTCATGGGGACATGTAGTTTCTTCAGTTTGGGGAGATGTTAGGTGTGGTTTTTTTACCTATTTTCTGCACATTCTTTCCCCAGTTTTGACCTTTCTGTCCCAGAGGCCCATGACTTTATATGACCAAACTCCCTATTTTCTTACCTTTTTAACCTATTATACTGTCATGTTACCTTGTTGTATTTTACCAAATAATATGAGGCTTTATTCCTTTTTGTGGCTAACTGGGAGTGTATTGAAGAAGTATTTTGGGAAGTCCTTCTTTTCAGGTGATGGCTCGCGAGAAAAAAGCTATGAAGCAGACAATTTTTACAAGTTGCTGCTACACATTAGATGTTGCTACAGGTTGTTGTTACACATTAGATGTTGTAATAGGTTGTTGTTACACATTGGATGTTGTTACAGGATGTTGTTACACCACGCACTGATCCTCCATCACACCAATACTGTTGTCACCAGTAATGTTGCATCATCCCAAATCGCCATTCACTTGATGTTGTTGTGCCGAAGCTGGGAAATGTGGGTACTATTCCACATTATAGTTGTCGGTAGTAGGGATTTTTTATTTTTGAAGCAACAAGACTCAAGTAGTTGCAATCATAACAGTTGGATACTTGTATTTAGCAATAGGTTGTAAGTACTTTTATTTTGTATCCACATGAGAATTGTGAGATTCTCATGACTGATCTGTTTCTAATTTTAGGTTGTAATAACTATAAAAGACTTGATTTTTCATGTATAAGGATACGACATATAGAGAAGTACTGTTACTCTACTTCTGTAATTCTAAATTTATTTTTAATATCAATCAACATGCTGACATTTTTACTGTTCTTCACTTGATTAATTAATCACTTTTGTGTTCTTCCTGCACCCTGCTGAGGAGGAAGGGCTCTCCTCTTTGGCAAGGATTGCAGTGATATAGGTAGTGTATATTCTAGTTTGGTTAATTGATTTATGGTTTCTCATTGTGATGTACAAATCATGGATTACATTCGCTATTGTTTCTATTTATATTATTCTGTTACACTGTGTTAATCAACAGAATGGTAGTAACCAACTGGAGTAGATATTAGTTCCTATGTGGTGTGCCTTTAATTTTCTAGCTGTTAGTTGTGATTTAAATATGTAGAGTGTTTTTATGTCTACACGCATGATTTGATTCAACAATTTAGATCAACAACATCTTTTACAATTTTTTGCATTTTCTTATGCTTGGTTGGAGTGTATCGGCATAGACAATGTGAACTCCATTGAAACAACAAGACCTACCCTTGGTTGACAATGGATGTTGCAGTCTCATTCAATTAAGATTGATTAAAAATGCACTACATTCTGAATCTCGGATGCTGACATGTAATTGAGTATTTGTTTCATTAGAGTCTGGCAAAGTATGGTCTTGATAGCATCCAGGGGCCTTGGATGCTGGCACAGAGTGTTTATGGGAGTGTCTGAGAGGCTAGGGTTTCCATTGCTCAGTTTGGTCCCTAGACAGATGCACAGTATGGTATTGAGAGCGTCTGAGATGTCATATACCCTAGAACAAAAGCCTTATGAGAGCATCCAAGGTTTGAGGTAGATCTGAGTATGTTTGACCCGAGACGCCCTCATTGAGTTCACTTGGGAGCACCCAGATTTGTTCCAAACGGAATCATTTATTTCTACAGAGAGTGTCCAAAATTTTTATAGACACTCACACAAATCCTCCTCCCTATGTCTGAGACCTAAATATGCATTATTAGATTACAACATTGTTCAGAAGTGTTTAGATGAGTGACAATAATATGCAGTTGTTTACTACAGTCAGCGACAACACATGACAATCCTAAAAATCATGGTTTTTTATTAAAGCATGATTAGATATGTTTCATGGATATCACAATTGTTTTTTTTCATAGATAAAGCTATGGATCATTGTACTCACTCTTTTTTAATCATTTAATGACAATCTAAGAAGAAGAATATTTACAAGGGTTTTACCCATAGTGGGTTTTTCCCTAGTCTTGAACCAATCATGGTATCTCTATGTGTGTGCATGCTTTTCTTTTATTGTTCCTTTATGTTATGCTTTTCTAATGATGATGATGTTTTTCTTTCTATATAATTGTATATGGTGATGAATAATGGTCTGATATGAATAATGTAATGATGATATGGGGTGAACTTAATGTATTAAGGAAGAAATGCAATTATCTAAGCAAAGAACAATGTAGTCCTATGAAATACTAACATTCCCTTTTGAAGTACCATTAAAATTCAATTTTAGGAAGAAAAGAGTTGGGGAAGACTAGGTAATAGGGATAGAAAGATTGAGCAGATGACTGGATACATGGGAAAGGGAAGGGGCAGAAGGAACAAGGTGTTAGCTATTGAGAAGCCAGACTTCCTGCCCAAATTCTGGCTAGTATTTAGGAGACTAGAGGAGGGTGTTAATGATTTCTTTCATATTTCTAAGCATGGAATTCTAGAGAGAGTTGAGGAAAATAGAAGATCCCGTGAAGATTTGATGATTACAGTCCTTCCAAATCACGCATAATATAAATATGTTATGGGAGAGATTTTCCAAATAAGAGTTGTGAATGGAATTGGAGAAGGTATGATTCCTCCAATTTGTGATGGTATTAGGAATATGAGGAGGGTCTTGATTATAGTGGGTGAGGAATTATTTCAATCGAATCCGAAGGAAGTTCAAGAAGAGACAACTATTGAATACAAGTTCAATAATTTCCATGAATAGCAATCATTGGCTTCTATAGGGCTCAAAAATAACAATATTTGGGCTACATGGGCACAAAAATAACAATAAGGAAGATACACTAGTATTATAGGTACCTAACATTAGGGGCATTCTAATGCAGAGGATGATGTGAAGTATTTAGCACCACTTGGGAAGCCTAAACAGTTTGAGTTACCTAAACAACTTAAACAACCTAAGGAATTACCATCACCAAGGAGGGAGAGATATCCTCCACTAGGAGGACCCCCTGTAATAATTGTACAAAAATATCAAGATCTTAGGTAGAACCAAATGGCAGGAGGCTTAGTTACCAATTTTGAGTTCCCTATTGGGAACCTCCAAGGACAAGCCCAAATGTAGAACATCCCTTTGTTTGCACTTCCTATTTTTCAAGGTACAATCACATAATATCTGGACACATTTCTTTTTGAATTTGATGTCCTTTGCGAAATTTATGATTACACCATTGATGAATAGAAACTAAAATTGTTTCCAACCACATTAAAATGGACCACACTAAGATGGTTTATGGGACTCAATGGAGCATCTATTACTATCTAGGATGGAATGAAGAATATCCTTTTAGAAAAGTATCAGGTTTATTGTAGTTCTAGAGATCAAAAGGACAAGATATTCAGAATCACCCAAACACCAGATGAAATTTTGGAAGAGCATGTTGAGTTCATTTAGTATAATTTGCAAAGATCTCATAATAGTAATCTAGACAAGAAAATAGTTAAAACAATTTTGATCAAGGGAATGCAGGATGACTGTTTTGATATGCTAAATATTTTAAGGAAGGGAGATATCTCTAAGGATCTCTATGGTGATATTGTTCAAATTTATTGAAGGATTTCTGTAGGATCAACAAGATGAATACCTATGACACATGATGCATCTACCAAGATTTTAAAGTCAGCCAATGGTGGGGCAACACGAGCAAAAATTGGAAATTTGTTGGAGAATTTTAAAACCGATATTATGAGCTCATTGTCCTCTCATCTCAATGTATTGCAAGAAAATAAGAAACAATTGGAATTGGAACAAGATTTAGCTATATTATTCTCTCAATGTAGGAAGAAACATCCCTTGCAGGAATTCCCACATAATATATTCAATATATGTGATAAGGATCACTCTACAAAACAATGTCCCTTATTACATGGACTAAAAGTAGTTTATAAGGAAGCAGGGGAGGATGTTGAAGCAATATTATTCATTTCCACTAAAAGTCCTTCACAGCCTAGGCCATTAAGTATGTTTGGACCTTTCTCCTATTTTAATTTGTGGAATGGTATGTGTGGAACACAAACAATTTCCCCACAATAAATGAAATACCTTGCATCTCCATGGAAGCTTCCTAATCCACCCATGATCCAATATCCTGTGCCCTAGCCTTAGTGGCCTTCTCCTTCATTGCCTTCTCCTTCATGGCCTTAACAATGTCGAGGGATTGCTCTTCATAGAAAAATGCATGTTTGGATCCCAATGCAACAACAATAGTTGAAAATTCCCTTCAATGTGTGTATGAGAGGACCTTCATTACACCCCAAGCTACATGTACCATGTAACCCTAATCCCAACAATAAGGCGATACAAAAAGTTGAAACACCAATTATCCCTACTTTTTATATATCTCCTATTGAATGTAATGAACTTCAGTTACAATCAGGGAGAATGATAAACCCCACTACTTCTCCTGCTATCATAGAATGTGAGGAAGAAAATTTATTGGGAGAGTAAAACTAAATTTTAGGATCTCTCAAGAAGCAACAAGCTGTAATAGTTGATGTTACCATTAGTGTTGAAATAATAATTGAAAATACTCATGAAATTGTAACAACTAATGGTTTTGCTAACACCACTATGACAACCAATATAACCCCCAATGTCATTGTAACAGATGATGCTACCTTGGCTATGAAGCCTACAATAACTACTCAGAATGAGACTTCTTTCCATCCCCATTATCTTGAAGGATTAATTGAAGTCAAGAACACTCATCAAACTGAGTCTAGCCTCTTAAAGGAGTTTAAAAACTTACATTTTCAGATTCCTTTGCTTCAAGCAATTCCAAATGCTCCTATTTATTCTAAATGGGCTAAGGGATTATTCATAAAAAATCCAAGTAGGAAACCTCGGGACCCCCTACTATGCATGTAATTGAAAAGTGATCAAATTGATGTTAGGGGATAGCACACTTGGTAAATATGAAAATTTTAGGAACCCAATAGTAGTTGTTAATATTGTTCGAACAAATATTTCGAACACGGTGATTGATTTAGGAGCAACAATTAATATAATAACTAGGGAAATTGATGGACTACTTCGGATTACCATCTTGAGGCCAACTCCCATCATTTTAGAATTATAAGATAGGTCTAGGATCATACTTGAAGGAGTATTGGAGGATGTTATTGTTCAATAGACTTTCGAAAGTACCTAATAGATTTTATAGTGTTACAACCTAAGACATGTCTAGGGGAACATCCTCTAATCTTGGGAAAGCCATGGTTAGCCACTACAAATGTATTTATTGGATGCAAGTTTAGGTGCATGACCATCTTTGATCACAACACTACCAAGGATATTATTCTTTACCCTCTAGCAAAACCAAGTTTGGAATCTTAGAACACTTTATGGTCTGAGTTAGAATTGGAAGAAGTTGATACATGACTAGTCCTCAGAATAGGAAAGGATTTTCGCTTTAAAAATGAAATTGAGGATGATGTTATTAATAGCTTCATTAATGAACCTTCTATTTTTACACCAACAACATTTTGATTTTTGAGTTCAAGGAACCTACCAAAGGTAAAACTAAAAGCTTCAGGTAAAAACTAGACTACACCACCCACCACCCATGCTCAGTAATCATTATTTGAGGAAAAAATGTTAGTCAAAACCCTTGCGTTGGAGACATGAGCATCCATTAGGTCCCCACCATATGATTTGTAGGCAACATGGCTCTCCACATGCAATATCTGAGCATCAATTTTATCCAAGTAGAACCTCCGGTTCTTAGGCATCCTCTTAACATGCTCCATAGAGGGGAAAATATTTCATTTTTCTGTCTACTTGTCCCTCAATACCAAGCCAAAAAAAGTTTTCACTTGCCAATGAAGCGATATTGAGTTTAAATATTGTTTTCTCCTACCCTTAATGTGCCTAGGGTCTAGCACCCAAACTGACCTATCCTCTAATATCTTAGAGTCTAAAATAGACTTGCTTTCCTCTCCTAATTTTGTCTCAAGTTCACAGATTTCCTACCATGTTTAAGGTGGAGCTGTATTTCAATAGGGTTTCATTGAATCATGGGGAAAGATCCTTGTCCCTGTCTACCCAAGCTAAATTCTTCCACCAGTGCCTTTTTTACTCATCCTCTGCCTTGGTGGCATCATAGAGTCTTGGGGGGAAGAATCAATATCACTACTGGTTCTTCCTATACCTGGAAAAGGGCATAAAGACTGGCTTGACCCACCCTTAACAATACCAAGAAACTAAAAAACTATCTCGTCATATGCAATACCCGTTTGTTTCTATGTAAATATATGTTTGTTTTTATGTTGAACTAAGTTTAGTTGTGATGTACAGAAGGCCATGGTGAACATGAATTACAGTAACAATAAAGTATGATGATGTAATAAATGAATTTTTATTAATGAAAAGGAAAACTGAAAATTATTTGGGAAAGGAACACTTGAGTTAAATATATTATTGCCAAGATTCACAAACCAATGTTGACGGATAAGATCAAGACAAAATTTCTTAAAAATCAGTCCTAAACATCCCTAGGGGTTGATTAATAAGATCTAATATGATTATAGAGAAGATTTATTAAATCATTCGATGTAGATAAAAACACCAAGTGAGGGTGAGTAAAGCATTGGAGGAGAAAAAAGCAAGCTTTAAAGAAAAAAGAGAAGATACCTTTTCCAAAAATAAAGAGAAAAAAAAATAGAAAAGCCAAGGTTATTAGGTTGGCAGACCCTAGAAAGTGGGACACTACTAAGGAAAAATATGCTAGGGTAGTAAGGCATAAAATACCTTGTCTAGAATCACAAGAGGTTGTTGATTTGATGGCAATGAGATCTCAACTCATGGGGAACTAGTGGTGACAGTCCATGGTTGGGTGGAAAGTTTCCTCAAGCATTTTCCAGTTGGTATATGGTTAGAACTTTTGTTTACTGGTTAAACATAAAATTATCTTGTTCACTGGTTATACACAAGTTATTCTGTTTATTTTATAAACTAAAATTTTGTGCTTGTGTGGTTTGAGGAAGTATAATATAGAAATGATAGTAGTAGGGTGAGTTGATCATAAGTGATCAAAACGAATCTTACACGGAGTTGATGGAATCATGGGAATTAGTAATTGTCAAATGGCAAGACCTCATGTCAAATTTGGTTGTTTTGAAATGGTTATACATATCAAAATAAATGTTATTTATAAGATTATTCATGCTGGTGATATCATCTGCATATACATGCACTAAAGGGGATTTCCATAAAAACTTACTCTTGTTAGATGATAAATATCATTACTTGATCTAGCAAGTAGTGAGAAAAAATTAACTCAATAAATTTTATCTTCAAGAATAATAGACAGGAACCCTTTCAGGGTATGTTGATAATGCCAATTGGAGTTAGTGGTCACTAGTTGTGTCAATACCAAATGTAATTATTCTCGCAAAAAGCTTACAAATTATTTCTATCTGATACAAATTGGGGTGCATAGAGTCAACTTGAATACCCAAGAAGATACAGAGGGAAATTTATTATAATACTTTTAACTATGGATGCATCAGGAGATTGTGACACCTCCCTTGTGTGGCTATTTGATATACAAATTGTCGCCAGTGGATATAATCCCTACCCTCAGTACATTAGTTTGAGGAATTTACATAAAACATTATTATGTTTCAAATTATAACATTTAACCAGAACCATGATTTCTAGTAGAAGAGAACCTATTTCATTAGAATTTGAAACTAAGACTAATGAAGGGAAAGTGTTCAGAATAGAGGAGTTACATGCATGAACTATAACATTTTTTTCCATAATATAATGCAAATTATAGGATACCAATATCACCTATACCAGAGGATGAATACTGTTATATGGAAACCATTTGAATTGATACGAAAACCAAACTTCAGAGAGGGAATATATCTGAACTTTAAGAAATTTAATAACTTAGAAACATTCATAAATTATGGAAAAAAAGGACACATTGCGAAGCTTCGACAAATTTACAAGTTAGGCGAAAATATAAACATATGATTTTCTTCTCTATTACTATATTAGGAATTGAATTTCCAGATGAGACATAAGCTAGATAAAATTATGCATGCCAAATAAATACACAAGTACTTTGTTGTTAAATATCACCATTGATACCAAATATATTAAATAAAGAAACAAAAAAAACACAAAGAATTAAAGGTTTGACTCCTCTTAGGAAAAATAAACGTTAGTAGGGTTATCAAAGAATACTTTCCAACTTCAAGTAGATGTCGAAATTAAGCAATTAAACCAAATGTTGTGCTCAATAATATGAATGTACTAGTTATTTACACCATGAACACATTAAGTGATATAGATGGAAGAGATCTACTGATGTCTACAAGTATTAAATATATAATAAAATAGAAAGGGTTTTGAGTTGCAATTAGCCAACTTTAGTATACATGCAGCACTCCGATAATAGTAGCCTCTTTCTAGTCACATGACAATTCTATAATACAATTAACCAATTTCAGAACAATTATTATAGAACACAAATTTGATATAATGGAAAGCTGTATTGGAAACAATGTAAACTATGAAACGAGAATTATAAACTTGAAATGAGAACTCTAGTAGAAAACCCCAAAAAGACATGAAAATAGCCCGAAAACAAAAATATTTGATGTTGGATAACGTTTTTTTTGGGTAAATTTTCAACATTTTTAAAAAATGGCAGTAAAAGCCAATAAAAGCTATTTTTTTGGTGCAAAAAACACCTTGAAATCAAAATGTGTTGATGTTGTAATAACGTCTTTTTTCTCAAGGTAAATTTTCAACTTTTTTTTGTAATGGCGTTAAGGATCAAGTATCATGACTCTAAAAATCCTTAAAATTCCAATGATTTTCAAGCATGAAATTAAAGATAAAACATCATGTCTTTGAAAAGCCTTAAAATTCCAACAATTTTCAGCCATGGTGTTAAAGATAAAATATCATGACTGAGAAAACCCTTAAAAGTTTGACAAAGTTTCAACCATGGAATTAAAACCAAAGATCATGACTACTAAATTAAAAAAAAATGAATACTTGAATGAAAGAGTCATTATACCAAAAGTAATTTGTTTTTCAAATCCTAAAAATATAACAACTTTAAAATCTTAGCATAAGACAACTTGACACATTGCAACAAAAAAATAAAAATCAACCATCAAATTGACACATAGTGTAGGCAAACTAACCCATTGTAATGAAATCTTAAAGAACAACCATGAAATTGACACATTGTGGGGTCAGACTCGATCTATTGTAACGAAAACTTTAAAAACAACTATGAAATTGACACATGATGGGATTAGGTTGCTAGTCGAGGATCGACACAGACCCTGTAAGAAAAAATAAAATAAACTAAGACAAAAAAATAAATAAATAGATAAATAGATAAAAATGAAAAATACAAAAAAACATTGAAAAAAAACACAAACAGTGTAAAAAATAATAACAATATAAAAATATATATTAAAACATAAAAAAAACATGAGTAAAAACAAAGAAAACAAAATAAAATATTGTTGAAAATAAAAACTAAAACAATTAAAAAAATTAAAACAATAAGTAAATAAAAATATATAAGAAATTTAAAATTTTTAAAAATGGCAAAAAAAATAACAAGTATAAAATATATAAAAAAATAACAATAAAAAAAAAACTAAAATGTAAAAATACAAAATTAACTTATAAATGATAAAAAGTTAAAAAATATACTTAAAAAATAAAAAAATTACAAGAAAACATTCCAAAGGAACATCATTTAACGGAAAAAGCAAAAAAAAAAAAAAGTAATTAAAAAATGAATAAAAAAACATTAAAATAAATAAAAACATAAAAAGTAATTAAAACTTAAAAAAGAAGAATAAGATAACAATTTGTATTTAAAAAAAAAATAAAAAACAAAAATCATCTTAAAAAAACTAATAAAATAATAAAAATCGTCTGACCCAACGGGCCTAGGGGTGGTGCAACTGCCTCCACGCCCACCCCCGTGTCCCAACGGACCCATGGGGTGGAGGGCCAATTCTCGGAATCAACCCTCCACGTGTAGCACCCTCCCGACCCATGCCCGTAGCCCAACAGGCCCAATTGGTGGTAGGGGCCGATTTCGAGAATTAACCCTACTAACCGCTGGGCCTGCTGGGTGAGCAATTTTTATTTTTTTAAATTTTGTGTTTTTAAATATTTATGATTTTTATTTTTTAAATTGTTTTTTATATAATATTTTAATTTCTATTCTCTTCTATTTCTATTTTCAATGTTGTTTTTAATTTTATTTTATGTTCTTATATTTCTTGTTTATACTATTTTTAATGTTTTTTTTTTTTTTTAATTTTATATATGTATCTATTCTTTTTTCTTGTTAATTTTTTATTTTTTCTTTCTTAAAGTATTTTTTTTCCTCTGTATTTTTTTAAATATATTTTTTTAATATTTTCATTTTATACAAAAAAAATTAATTATAATTTAGTTTGATTGACTTAATTTTGTCATCTTCATAATATTTTATATTTGTTTTTTCCATGTTTTTTTTAATTTTGTTATGTTTTATTATATTTTTTACTTTTATATTTTTTTTTCTTGGTGTTTTTAAATTTTAATTTTTTGTTTGGGAAATTGACAACTTGAAAAACGGTTAAATAATCAACACTTAAAAAACAATTGTGCATACTTAGGACATAAGAAAATTTAAAGTGTCAAAAATATGTCTTTAAAAAAATGTTGATGCTCTTCAAAATCCACATGAAAATTACCAAAATTTAAAAAAAAAAAATTACCCACACTTAATACATTAGAAAATTTAAAGTTTAAAAAATAAGCCCTCTAAAAAAATGGGTTGATGCCTCATTAACACCTTGCAAAATCAATATGAAAATAATTAACATTTTGAAAAAAAAAATCATACTTGATACATAAGAAAATTTAAAGTATCAAAAATATGTTCCAAAAACAAAAGATGTATTCTAAATCAACTCTTTTCAAAATCGAATGATTTTTTTTACCTCAAAAAAATGGGTACTTGGTATAGTTCTCATTTTATAGTTTACATTGTTTGAAGCAACCAGGACAAAGTAACTGTACATAATCACTTCTTCTCAAGAGCTATAAGCTCATAAACTACACATTTGTCAATCCACAAAGGGAACTAGAAAAAAATGTGCCTAATGAGAAGTAAATATGACTCTAAGTTAACACATAGCAAACATAAACCAGACGGAGACCCCATCCAAGGGTCCTCAGAAGACATATCACTGCAGTAAATGTGTTGAACTGACTTGTAGTAGTGCAATGCGCAACTAGCCGACAAATTTATTGTAAGGAAAAATGACACAAAAGTAAGCCAGACGTTGATGCAGTCTCCATAACTGTAGAAAAAGAAAAACATCTAAATGAGTGAGGAATTGTTGAATGGAATAGGTAATGGTCCAAGTTAAACTACAAACCCACACGGAAGGAAGATAAATGGATACCTATAATAGAGACGATGTAGGGGCTTCCCTTGTATCTGGGAGGAGGGTCAAAAGAGATACAACAAAAGAAAATATATCATTCATTGAATATAATATAGATAATCTTAGTTTAGGTCACGACAGAAAAAAAGAGATCATAAGAAACTAATACCTGACAAAAGTACTTAATGGATAGGTGTCATAGGAATCCACGAGCTCGTTCGGCCATATGAAAATGTCTCAATGAAATAGGAAACAGGCAATCCCTGAAAGCAGCAATTTTTGATGCACATTCTCTCTCGAAACGGAAAAGAAATCCAATTAAAGGGAAAAGATTTTGATAATTACAGAGAATACCAAATTGTGCATTCCAGAGAGCTAATGCATAAGAAAAATGATGAAGGAAATCTTACCTATGAAGCGCGAGCAATATCTATCAAGGAGAGACAGTTGATATGCATTTTTGTTGTTCGGATCGGAATTTGAGCTCCAGAAGGGAATGCTAAGATTTCAATATGATCTACACAAATATCTCCTGTTGACAAAGTGACAATAGGTAGGGTATAAATAGGTGAGATCGTAAAGCCATAAAACCCTAACCATTCAGAAATCCATCTGCAGGGGAATGGAATGGAGGCATCGACATGAAAAACTGGTAAACAAATGCAGCTTTCAAACCTACCCTACTACCACTTGACAACACTTAGAGGATAGATTATCCAACAAGTGACAAGGGGATAGTCATGCAAGAGGGCTTAGGGTTTGAAAGAGAGGTGCAATGGAGTGTTGGATCACATCGAACCATCCTCACCATTCACTAAGCATAGGACTGAACTCCCATGTGATAGTCAAATGGTGTCTGATGTGGTGGAAAGAAAGGAATAACCACACGACCCCCAAGCATAGGGCCTCCCATTTCTATCATGATTTCATGCACTGACACCTCAAGTTTTTGTTCTTTGGTAATAAAACCATACGGAATTGACATAATGGAAGATTAGATTTTACCGTTCCCCAGTCTTATATATTAAACCAGAGTAAAAACTTTTCAGTGTAGAAAGGATTACTAATACAATTAGTATTTAAGGTACACCCTTGTATCACCATGTGACCTCACATATCATTATTGTCCAATAAAGGTTATACCAAGTATATAAGCAAAGAGAAAAATTCATGAAGGAAAGTAAAGATATTTGTAATATCAAGGCGTATTAAGAGTTCAAAGATTTAAAATATTGTCACTTAATACTATGTATATCTAACATGATATATATACAATGAATCAATTCATGATTTATGCTTTACATTAAGATCTTCTTGTCATTATAGCTATATATTCATCATAGTGGTAATAGCATAGGTCACATAATAGAGAAGTATGTCGAATCACATCATAGGTTCAAGTACAAGGTAAAACGAAAAATATTGTTCTTGTAATTCCCTCACTAAGATCGAGTGTGAAGTGGGTAACACTAAAACTGATTAAGTAAGAATAAGATAATACCTCTTAATATTGAGCTTGGAAGGGACCATCACATTTAAATGCAATATGGGTAGAAGCGTAATTAGAAATACTGACAACATTTTTTTATGGTTTATAAGGTACTTGTGTAAAGAAGGCTATCAGAGAATGGTGGAGAATTCCCCTCCATCCATAACAAGCAATGAAGAACTATATGTTGAATTGTTAGGTGGTATTACTCCACCAAACTCTTAGTTTATGGAGGTTATTAGAAACCTGCAACAACAAATGACTCATCTCAGAAAGAAAAATGAATGCCTGCTAAAGGCTAGTGAGGAACAAGAACAAATGATAAGAGAGTTGACCGAAAAGACTAGTTATAGAAGCATAGAACTACAAGTGATGAAGAGGAAAAAGGTGGAAGCAGAGTCAGAGAAGTCTATAATCAGAGCTGAATCAGATAATACATATGCGAAAACACATAAATTAAAGATGCAAAATGAGTTACAAGGAGAGTTTAGGAAAATCAAACCCCCTAATTTTGATGGGGAAAGGTAAGAAGATGTAGAAGCATGGCTTCTTAACATGATAAATACTTTTAGGTATATGTGTATGCGAGTAATTTGAAGGCTAGACTACCTATCTACCTGCTACATGGAAACGTTTCTCTCTGGTGGGAAGAGCCCAAAAGTGTACATATCTTGGAAGAGAAGACAATTTCTTGGGAGGAATTTCAAAAACAGATTAAGTCTTGGTACCTCAGTGAGTGATACTATGATGATCGTGCTAAGGAATTCCACGAGTTAAGGCTCAGATAGCTAACTATGGATGAGTTTGTAGAACAGATTACAAACTTATTACGGTATGTTCCATATATTAAAGAAGAAAAAACTAAGGTACAATGATTTTGAACTGCTTACCAACACCCTAGAAGGAAAGGATTAAGTTTGGCAATCCTAAGTCAATGGATGATGTAGTAAGAAAAACCAAATTGTGCTACCAGCAGTTCAAAAATAGAAGTGAAGGTTTAAAACCATGGAAAAGTAAGAACATAACCAAGTTTGTAATGAATATAAAAGGATAGAAACCTCCTTATCGTAAGAATTTTGGAATGGATCATCAAAGGAAAAAAATCAGTAAGGGAAATGTAAACCAGCCTGCACAGTCTTACATAGTGTCAAAGCCCATGGAACTAAATAGCAAAAAGAGAAGGGATCAAGGAAAGAAAACTGTGGAAGTATTGGGGTTGTGGTGAACCACACATATTAAGGGAATACCCACATAATCTACAATCTATTCAGAATATTCAAGTAGTCCATGAAGCAATGATTGTGAATATTATTGCCAGAAATAGTCCTAGGATCAGTGCAACAATAGAATACAGACATGATGAGCATCAATCCACTGCTATTGAGATTGAAGGTACCATTCTAAACCAATCGGTTTCTATTTTAATTGATCCAGGGTATAGTTTAAGTTATATTAGTCCCCAAATTGTGGAAAAATGAAAATGAAAATATGAAAAATTTAAAAATGGATGGTTGGTACAGTTAGTGAGTGGTACCAAAAGAAAGGTGACCAGTCAAATAAAACATTCTCTCATTGACTTAAATGTTTACCTCATAGAGGTAGTTTTAAATATTATTCCTTTAGGATCCTATCATTTACTAATAGGAATGGACTAGTTGGAGAAATAGGGACCTGTTATAAACTATTTGGAGAAAAAAAATGACTTGTATGGGTCAAAATGGGCAAACTTAGTTAATTAGAGGTAAACCAAAACTAATTCCAGTTCGAAAAATTTCAACTTCAAAACTAAAAAGGAGTGCAAGGAAAGGATGCCAGGTATACATGGTGCAGGTGGAAACAATTAAAAAACAAACAGAAAAGGAAAATTTAGAGACCTTACCAGACATCAGTGAATTCCAAGATGTTTTCGTAGAGGAAATATCAGGTTTACCCCCTCTTAGAGACATAGATTTCTCCATCGCTTTAGTACCAGGTGCCACCCGATGTCTAGAGCTCCTTATTGAATGAGCATACCAAAGTTATTAGAACTAAAAATGTAGTTATAGGAACTACTAGACAAAGGTTACATCAGACCCTACGTCCCACCATGGGGGGCCAAAGTACTATTTGTGGTGAAAAAGGATGGAACATTTCAAATGTGCATCAATTATCATCAATGGATAAGCTAAATGACAAAAATAAATACCCCCTGCCCTGAATTGATGATCTGTTCGATCAAGTGAGGAGAGTAACTATATTTTAAAAATGATGTAAGGACTAGCTATCATCAATTGCGAATAAAAGATGAAGATATTCATAAGGCAACTTTTAGAACCAGATATGGTCATTATGAGTTTGTAGTGTTACCCTTTGGTCTTAGTAATGCTCCAACAACCTTCATGTGTTTAATGAATAGTGTACTCCACAAATATCCTGATAGGTTTCTGCTAGTATTCATAGATGACATTTTAGTGTATTCTAAAATGAATAAGAACACAAGGACCATCTAAAATTAGTGTTACAAACTTTAAGAGAACATTAACTATATGCCAAACTCAACAAATGTGAGTTTCACAAAGACATAATAAAATATTTAGGTCACGTCATTTCAGCTATTATTAATTGGCTTATACCTAAGGATGTGTCAACAATTCACTCATTTATGGGGATCATAGGATATTATCAAAGGTTTATAAAGGGATTTTCAAACTTGCCTTATCCTATTACTTCCTTACAGAAAAAGGGAATAAAGTTTGAGTGGAAAACCAAATGCCAAGAAAGTTTTGTTAAGCTAAAACAACTTCTGACAATACCCTCTGTATTAAAAATTGCAGACCCAAATAAGGAATTCATTATTTGTATTGATGCATGTTTGGAAGGCCTTGGGGGAGTGTTGATGCGGGAAAATGTAGTAGTACCCTATGATCCTCTGAAGCTTAAACCACACGAAAGTAATTATGTTGTGTATGATCTAGAGCTGACAATAGTGATGCATGATCTAAAAATGTGGAGGCACTATCTATTAGTGAAAAAGTTTACTTTGGTGACATATCACATGAGTCTTAAATATTTCTTTAGCCAACTTGATCTAAATGCTAGACAAGCAAGGTGGCTAGCTTTCCTCAATGAGTTTGAATTTGATATAAAACACATAAAAGGAAAAAAAACAAAATCATTGATGCTCTAAGTAGACATGCCCATGATTTGATGGGGATATATGTTAACAATGTTAGTACATATTTTGTGGAACATATTAAAAATACAATGCAATAAGATCCTAAATATTTTGAAATTTAACATAAATTATAGCAAATGGGAGTTCCGAGATATGCTGAAAATGTCGAAAAACTACTAACCTATTGAAATAGATTGTATATTCCTAATGTGAGTGTGATAAAACAAATGATATTGTATGAATATCACAAGAACCCATATGTATGACATTCTCGATACCAAAATACGATACCATCATTAAGGAAAAATTAATTTGGCTAGGCATGAAGAAATAGATGACGAAATACTTAAGAAAAATGTATAGAATGTCAACAGGTAAAATTGGAACATTAATATCCCATAGGATTGTTGAATCCACTGCCCATTCTTGAATGGAAGTGGGAAGTCATTTCATTGGATTTCGTTACTGGCTTACCAAGGACAAACTGACAACATGAATCCATCATGGTGGTAGTGGACACTATGACAAAAGCATCACATTTTATATCGGTGTTGTCTACTTTTAGAACTGCACAGATTGCTAATATATTTCTGAAGGAAATTTTCCAACTACATGGGGTAGCGAGGATGGTGGTGTTAGAGATATATGCTAAATTTACCTCCAAGTTTTGGAAAGCTTTATTTGGGGCATGAGAACTCAATTAAATTTCAGCACTGCATATCATTTTCAAATGGATTGATAGACAGAAAGGACTAATCAGATCTTGAAGGATATGTTGCGAATGTATGTCATGGAGAGGCCTACCAAATGGGATGACTTTATGCATTTAACAGAGTTTGCTTACAACAACAACTACCAAAATTCAATTAAAATGAGTCTGTTTGAAGCTCTGTATGGCAAAAAATGTCATACGCCACTCAGTTGGAGTGAGCCAAAAGATAGATTAAATATTTGGAACCGATCCTTTGCAAGAAATGGAACAGGTGGTGTGGAATATTAGACAGAATATCAAAATAGCACAAGACAGAAAAAACATTACGCAGATAATAAGAGAATTCATAAAGAGTTTAAAATTGGAGATCATGTTTATTTAAGAGTAAAACCAAGAAAAAGTACACTTGGGAATGGGACTTGTGCAAAGTTGGCACCACATTTCTATGGGCCTTTTGAAATCTTGGATAGAGTTGGTCTTGTAGCATATCAACTGGCTCTGCCAAGACATATTAAAGTTTATAATGTATTTCATGTGTCTTTATGAAAGAAATATGTCTGTGATAATTCTCACATGATTGATTGGAATTTGATACAGGTGGAGCCAAAAGGAGACTTCCTTCCAAAGCCATACCACATCCTAGATTGGAAAGAGATCTTGCTCCATAATCGAGCAGTCACTCTAGTTAAAGTGTAGTGGAGGCACTTTACACCTGAGGAGGCTAATTTGGAGTAGGAGGATACAATCAAAGAAGCTTATCTAGCACGGTTCACGAATGAGACAAATGAATAATAAACATCAAGGACGATGTTAATTTAAAAAAGGGGGAAGATGTAATACCCCTCTGTTTCTATGTAAATATCTCTTATTTTTCAGATTGAAATAATTTTAGTTTTGATGGCTAAAAGGCCATAGTGAACGAGACTTACAGTAAACAATAAAGTATAATGATATAACAAATGATTTTTTATTAATGAAAAGGAAAACTGGAAATTACTTGGGAAAGAAACACTTTAGTTAAAGAGATTATTGCCAAGATCTGGAAACCAATGTTAACGAATAACATTAAGAGAAACTTCCCTAAAAAATCACTCCTAAAAAGCCCTAGGGGTTGATTAATAAGATTTGATATTGTTGAATTGAGGATTCCGTGATCCATATCAAGTTAACGAGAGATTTTTCGGCATAAATTGCATGATATTTCATTTGTCGACACGATTCGAACCGACCAGTGTGGTTCATCGTTAGGACAAGTTGAAGAATCAGATCAAGCTATGCATGTTAAATAGTTAGAGCAGAACATTCAACAATTATAATTCTTTACCAGGCAACGGCTATATTGACCAATGGCTAAATTTGACTAGGGAATCAGTCAGCAGGACTAGGCGCATACAAATAAGTTAATTTAATATATTAATTTTGGAAGTTAGTTATAATCCACACATCACTTCACCATATCTTTATATATATTATATATATATATATATATATTATATATATTATATATATATATGTATATGTATATATATATATAATTATATATCTATATATACTATATACTTATATATATTATATATATATATATATATATGTGTTTATATATATATATATATATTCTATTTATATGATATATATTATTATATATATAATAGTAGATTGTATGTTATTATTTATAAATATTGAGAATTATTTATGATAAAGATATATATTATATATAGTTTCTGTTATCATAAATAATTCCAATATTTATTAAATTAATAACCATTACAATCTACTTTATCTTATTATTATATATTATATTTATATATATATATATATATATAATAAATAAAGTTGGAATTTTTTTGAAGTGGTTATTAAGTTAACATTAGTTATAAAGGTATTATAGTTTAAGAACCTCAAGAGGTTGGAAAGAATAAATAATTTAAATATATTATAATATAATTATTGTATATCTAAAGGTTAAATTAATTTATTATTATTTAGTAATTATATTTTCTATTAGTTAAAATTAAAATTACTAGCATAAGACAAACAATGAGGGAGTGGGGGTGCAAAGGGCGGGGAAGAAGAAAATGAGTAGGAAGAGAATGCTAGGATCTAGCAACTACTGATCTTCCAGCCATTCTCTCTATTGAGATTGCTTGCCCTCTTTTCAATCTAAAGGGCTTCCTTAAATTTCCGATGATGGAACTGCGACACTTTAGTAATAACACTAGCCTCGTCAATACAAACATGATGTTTGGTTTTTTCTGCATCCTTTGCTAAAGCGGAAGACTTGGTTCTCCTATGTTTAAGGTCATATCCTTAGGGTCAATAGGATCCTTCATTGATCTAGGGGACCTATTAAATCCTTCACTATTTGGAGAGAAAATCTAATAAATCACTAAAAATAGAGAAAAATACCGAGTGAGGGTGAGTAAAGCACCGTGAGAGAAAAAATAGGGCTTTAAATAAAAATGAGAAGATACATTTTCTGAAAAAAAGAAAAAAAATAGAAAATCCTAGGCTATTGGGTTAGAATACCCTAGAAAGTGGGACATTGCTAAGGAAAAATATGTTAGGGAAGTAACACATAAAATACCTTGTCTAGAATCACAAGAGGTTATTGATTCGATGGAAATGAGATCTTATCTCGAGGGAAAACGGTGTTGACGGTTCATGGTTGGGTGGAAAATGTACTCCTCGAGAAGTTTCTAGTTGTTATATGGCTAAAACCTATTTATTGGTTAAAAGTAAAATTATCTTTTTCATTGGTTATATGCAAGTTATTTTGTTTATTTATAAACTGAAATTTTGTGCTTATGTGGTTTGAGGAAGTAATTAAATATAAGAATGATAGTAGTAGGGTGGGTAGATCGTAAACCATAAAAATGAACCTGGGTATGTTATCTACACAAATTTTGTGCATGTGTCTTGTATGAAGTTGATGGAATCATGGGAATTAGTAATTGTCAAATGGAAAGACCTCATGTGAAATTCGATTGTTTTGAAATGGTTATACGTATCAAAATAGATGTTATTTATGAGATTATTCATGCTGGCGATATCATCTACATATACATGCACTAAAGGTGATTTACATAATAACTTACTCCTATTAGATGATAAATATCATTATCATGATCTAGCATCTAGTGAGAAAAATTTAACACACTAAATTTTATCTTCGAGAATCATAAACAAGAAGCCTTTCTAGGTATGTTCATAATGCAAGTTGGAGTTAGTGGTCACTAGTCCTATCAGTGCCAAATGAAATTATTTTAGCTAAAAACAAACAAATTATGTCTATCTGATAGAAATTGGGGTGCATAGAGTGAACTTGAATGCTCAAGAAGATACAAAGGGAAATTTATTATAATTATTTTAACTATGGATGCGTCAGGAGATCATGACGCCTACCTCAAGAGGTTATTTGACTTATACAAATCATCCCCAGTGGATAGAATCCCTACCCCTAATACGTTATTACCTGGGAATTTACATAAAACATTATTATGTTTCCTTGGGAAGGGTTACTATCTAGGTTATAGCTAGATCTAATGACAAATCAATTATAGCATTTAACCGGAACCATGATTGCTAGTAGAAGAGAACCTATTTCATTAGAATTTGAAACTCATACTAATGAAGGGAAAGTATTCAAAATAGAGGAGATAGGCACATGAACTGCAACATTTTTTCCTTAATATAATGCAAATTCTAAGAGACCAATAGCACCTATACCAAAGGATGAATATCGTTATCTGGAAACAATTTGAATTGATACGAAAACCAAACTTCAGAGAGGGAACAAATCCGAACTTTAAGAAATTTAATAACTCATAAATATTCATAAAATATGGAAAAAGGATGGACACATAGCGATGCCTCAGCAAATTTCATGTTTAGAGAAAAATAGAAACATATAATTTTCTTCTTTGTTACTGTATAGGAATTGAATTTCCAAATGGGACATAAGCTAGATGAAATTATGCATGCCAAATCAATACATCGGCACTTTATTGTTAAAAATACATTACATAAAGAAATAAAGAAAAAAACACAGATATTTAAAGGTTCAATTTCTCTTAGGAAAAAAATGTTATCATGGTTATCAAAGAATACTTTCCAACTTCAAGTAGATGTCAAAATTAAGAAATTAAACCAAACATTGCACTCAATATCATGAGCGTAATAGTTATTTACACCATGAAACTCATTAAGAAATATGCATGGAAGAGACCTACTCGCATTTGCAAGTATGGAATATATAATAAAACAAAAAGGGTTCTGAGATGCAATTAGCCAACTCTAGTATGCAGGCATCACTCTAATAATAGTACCCTCTTTCCAATCACATGACGATTCTAGAAACACAATTAATCAATGTCAGAACAATTATTATAGAACACAAATTTTATATAATGGAAAATTATATTGAAGCAAGCAGGACAAAGTAACTGTATATAATCACTTCCCCTCAGGAGTTATAAGTTCATAAATTTCACATTTGTCAATCCGCTAAGAGAACTAGGAAGTAGGTGCTTGATGAGAAGTAATTTTGACTATAAGTTAGTACATAACAAACATAAATGAGAAAAAGGCCTCGTCCAAGGGTTTTGAGAAGATATATCATTGTAGTAAACATGTTGAACCAACCTGTAGCAGTGGGATGCACGGTTAGCCTAAGAACTGCTTCTAAGGTAGTGATATCTTTATGAAACTTGAAGGTGCTATAACAATTGCAAGTGAAATTTTATGTATTTTTTTGTGGAGGTAAATCCCCTCTGCGGACAGAGGTGATCCCACTAGCCTAAATGTGGTCTAGCAAAAATCAAACAATGCTAACACGCAGGTTCCTAATGCAAATTAAAGACCGATGATGAGGGCCTACCTCGAATCCAACGCTAGTATTTGTAAAAGAGTCGTCGCTCCCGTTCTTTCGCTCCAGTTGGTCACAATCCCTACGATCCTCGTGAACGGACACCTGCACATGTAAAGAACGACACAAATACAAGCATAAAATCCAAGAGATGCAACTATATATTAGTCAGAAAAGATATAACTCAAACATCATTATAAAGACAATAAGAGTGGAACCATAATGATAGTCGTCTATTATTATTGATAAAAAAGAAGAATACAACCAAGTTCTGACATCAAATCCTCCTTTGGTTGGGTGATCAGCAACACATGCCTTGCAAAGCTTGTTGGGAATGGGGAACAAGCCTCTCTCTCCTTGGTTACTTGGAAAAGGATCTCCTCATTAAAGATATAGCCTTATGGGGATGAAGAAGGCCTCTTGTAGCATGAGCTTAGCAATTCTCAGACTTTGGGACTTAGAATTTGGAGCTTGAAGAGTAGAATTACTAACTAGCTTGTCAAAGGAAAAAGGACAAGCTTATATAGAGAGGGGAGAAGGAGATAGGATCATCCACAAGATTCATGGGATTTTCCTTATCATTAGGAAGCTTCCATGAGAGGTGGAGAACTACTTCCCTTCTACGGAGATTCGAAGCCCAACTGAACTAACTCAAGCTGGAATCAGTTCATCAATAGGTTAGGAAGAACCTTCGCAAGTTGGTTTGTTAAAAACTTTACCCAATTGGGTTGGTGCGAGTGCAACTGTAAGACAGAGCGCCAGTTGGCGCGGCCTCTTTGGAGGATTTCCCCCATTGGTGCAAGTGATACACTGTGGAACAACGCCAATAGAAAAAGGGCCACTTTTATGGGTATTTTGCAGAAGGTGTCTTCAGGGCATATGAAGTACATACTTAAAGGGATATAATGCAAGTGTTTTCAGGTTATGTCACTTCTCACAGGTCCGAGAATAAGTCCTCCAATGTGCAGGAGAAAGGGTAATAGGGAAGGTTACAAATTACTGTCTAACATGTACTATTAGTTGTATAATTTTCGGCGTTGTACATGTGGTACATGTAGTCAGAGAAGGACCTATAGGGATTGCGCAATTCTAACTAGGAATTTCCCTAATTAATAGGGGGATAATTCCCAAGGAAACAACACATGGAAATTGGATCTTGGAAGGTAGTATAATTGTCCAAGTATTGGCTACAGTTAGCTTGTGAGGAAGTGAGATAGATTGTACTTGTGCAGAGATTTTTCAGGTTAAACAAGAATTGTATTTTCATTATTATCTTATGAGTAATACAATACATATAGGAAGGGGTTTTTAGTAGCTTCTTTACCCTAAGATAAATCTATGAGAATATGTGATTGAATCTTGTCTCATTTTTATGTTGTGGTTTATCGATTGATTAATTGTTTCCGCTGATGAGTAGAGTAGATTCAAGTCTTTTGTTTTAAAAAATTACATAAGAACTTTGAATATACAAGGAATTTATACATGATATTAGAGCAGGAATCACAATAGAAGAGAACAATTCAATTTTGTCTTTGATGGTAAATTAAATTTGCAGTATCATGCTTCAAAGCTAGCAGAATTTCGTTTTATGGATTGAGACTTGAGTATGCCCTTGAGGGTAGCTCAACAATTATATTGCTTGGAAGGAGAGGATGGAGGTTGTGTTGGAAGCTAACAAGCTGAAGGAATTCATAAACTGTTATATTCCCAAGCCTCCAACAATGGATGGTCAATATCTGATAGAGTGGAAGAAATGTGTGGCAATGACGAGGACAATCATACCAGAATGAGTTCGAGATCATATTGCCTCAAATATCCATGGGAAGGATACCCCATATGCAATGTGGAAAGCCTTGATAGACTTGTTTCAAAACAAAAATGACCACAGGAAGCTGGCACTGAAGGACAAGCTTCATAATATCAATATGGAGAAGGGCGACACAATACCACAATACCTAAGCGGGTTCACCCAATTTTGGGATGAACTTGGGATTGTTGGTATTATAGTTGTTGAATATGATCTAGTAAGAATAACACTTCTAGACCTTCCAAAGAGATAGAACAACTACTAGGATTCGGTAAATGTGAGGGAGAAGCTACCAAAATGGGAGAAATTATGGCCTGAATTGGTTCAAGAAGAGATAAGGAAGAACACCAGAGATGGAACCTTATCCAAGCATGACGATGAGAAGAATTATGCCTTTCTTAGTGTTGTAACTTGGAAGACAACCTCTGGTTGAGGAGAGGTGGGTGCCCAAGACATTTGTTAAGAAATGTGAAGAAATAAGTTTTTTGTCCCATTGTTTTAAAACCCTAGAAATTAGAATTATGAAAGTAGTGCTTCTTAGTCTTCTAAGGGAAAGAACTCTTTCAAAGTGGCCTTTTGATGCTGAATACAATTTTAATGGTAGTATAATGAGAAAAGATAATTGAAAGTCTTTAACAACAGGCTCGTTAATGCGTAATATTTTGTCTTTAACTTTATAAGAAATATGCAGTTAACATGGAATGAAATATAGAAAAGAGCATCGCATAATTAAGGCTATTTTAAGTTTAACTCATAGGAATCAGATTTTGCAGAATTGTAAAATTAAAGGCCAACATCTTAATCACTTGCTTCTATAGGAGAAAAACATAATATGAAAGATAACAAATAGCATATATCATACTCAACAAGTGTCTTGAATCACTTTAAATCTTTATTCAAATCCACATGAATATTGAGGATAGAGGTGGTTTCTGCTTCTAAGGTCCAAAAACACAGAACCCTCACTTGTCCTTCTGAATTGATTTTTGTATAAAATTTCAAATCAAGATAGTTATGAAACTATCAACTGCCAAAATTGCTAACCTCCTAAACTAATTATGAATTCCTTCTTCTTTCAAACATTACATTCTTAAAAGAAGAAAACAAAAAATACATCGTTTCATAAATATTGAAGAGGATTACTACACGATGGGTGGCATTGCTTCACTGAGTAAGCTGGGACTCTGGTGTAGTTGAAGGTCTAACTTCTGTACTTTCTATTGTTGGTGACATCCATTCCTTGCATTTCTTCCAAATAATTGTGTCTAAACTTGTACTCTTGAAAAAGCTAGTATGTGCCATTCTGATGTTTGTAATTCTGATGTATGTTGGCTTGTCAACAAAAAGGGTTCTCATTAATCATAATAGCTGGAAATATCTATGTAAATAGTTCACAATATTTTATCCCTTAAGCATTATTGTTCTCTCACGAGTGGAACTGACTTTTCTCTTAGCATCCACTAGTAAAGTCTCATAGGTTTCCCAAGGTAATAAATTTCCCTGCTTATCCCAACATGAAGGAAACCCTACTCTAGTTCTCTTATCAAAATCAATATTGAATTTGATTACAACTTCTTTAACCTATGTCAATTTTTTCTATGTTGTCTTCATGTATAAGTTTCTCACAACCATTTTATTTATCTATAATACATACTCAGTTCTCTCTTCAAATCCTAATTCCCTTAACTGCTGTGAAGATCTTGAGTTAAGGAAATTGATCATTTTCTTAGCGAACTGAGCTTGTTGCTGTAATTTGTACTTGTTATCAGTAATCAAATTTTTAGGTCTTTGATAATGATTTTCTCCTGATCAACTATAGATAATGATTCCCAAATATTTATAACAATATGAATTATATCATTCCACAGAATCTCTCTTACTTGAATAAAGGAAATATTTCCCTTCACTTTTTCCTTTAGTTCATTAATTTCTTGTGAAGCAGTCTGAAAGTAATTTCTTTAGTTCATAGTATTTTCCTTGGACATGGCCAATTTCCTTTCAGTGGATTTTATGATTTTCAAAGCATTTTCATAATCCCTTGGAACTCTCTTCATTTATTTTTTAGACATTTCCAGTTCAGTCATTACTCTAGTCAATTTTTCAGTTTAGTCTTTAGAACCTACTTGTACTAGGATAGTACAAACATGAGAGTCAATTTTATGTTGTAAAATATAATTCATTTCTTTCAGCTTGGCAATCTCATCATTTCTTTGTAAGAGTTCGTTAGTCAATGATTCCTTTTATTTTTCCACTTGTGCCACTTCTGAATCCATAGGATGTTCCATAGAAGGCAACTTAAATTTATTTCTGAGCACTTGAATCTCTATTTCAGCTCCTTGCAATACTTTCTTAACATTTCTTCCATCCTCGAGATTGAAACCTATTTTAACAATAAATTTCTTAAACTCCTGATTCTGAGTGGTCAAAGCTCTAGAATTTTCCTTTTTTAGTTTCAATTGATTGACCACTTTCTCTAACAAAGCTTTAGCTTTGCTAGCAACCAAGGAAGTTTTATTAAAATCATTATAAACCAATTCCCTTATCTTTCTATGTACATTAATTTAGTTAGATAGTGGGATCTCTCTAGCATTTACTGTCAAGTTGACAGTCTTGAAGCTTGATGAAGAAGAGATAGTCAAAGTAGAGGGTGAGAGAAAGATAGTTTTAGATGATTTCTCTTCAGGTCCATGGTAGAAGGAAATATAGTCTGGTGATCTGAGATGGACTGAGCTTCTAATTGGGACTCCATGTTTTCTTTGACCTTTTTGTTCCTTTCTTCAATTTGAGAATATAATAGTTTTATAATGGGAATAGAACTCTGAGCAAACTCTTCTTGAACAATGGAAGAAGGTGTGCAAATAAATTCCCAAAAATGCAACTGAAAAACTATTGTTGGTGAAGAAATCCCCCCTTAAGATAACTTAGCCCTTTTAGAGCCTTTATCTACTTCTTCTTCCAAGTCAATAACATCTTCATTGCCTCTTTTCAAATTCTTTTCACTTGGATGAGGAGTTTCAACCTCCATCCCTTGTGTCATACTGGTTTGTCCACCATTTGCTAGCTTCTCGAGATCTAGTTGAGGTCATGTACATAGGGATCATAGACATTCTCCACTCTTCTATTTGAAATAATATGGTGAGGTTCATATGCCCATTTATCACCCAACTGCAAATTCATATATTTAAGAAATTTCTACACTTGTCCTATATCTTTCTTATTATTTACAATAAAAATTCTCATTGTGCTTGAAAATTTAAATAAATGCCCTTTCTTTGCTAGAAAAAAATGTATTTAATCAACATTAAAACTCTGCCTAATAAATTCTAATGAAAACAAAATCATAGGCACAAACGTGGGGAGCCTGTAGGGGCCAACTTCTGCTCCATATAATCTGATATCTGCATAATCTTCAAATAAAAACTAATAACCTACTTTGACATATTTACTGAGTTGAAGAAAATACTATGCCTTTGGTAGTATGCAAGGTGAACGACAATTATTTATGGTCGAATAAGAAAATAATAAAAAGGAAGCGGTGAAATACATCAAGCCCTCATTATTTGCATTACTTCTTACCACAACTGTCCAAAACACCACTGGTTGTTTTTTCTTGTGAGGATCCATGATATGCAATCCTAGGTGCATAATTATTTCCACATGAGTATATAAGAAGAGAGAATTAAATATAGAAGGAAATCTAAAACATCCAGTGAGGGAAAGATCTGTTAATTGGGAATTGGCCATCTTTTCCCCAAAAGCAGGGATGTCAAAAATTGTTTCAAGAATCATCATCAAATTGAACATTCCCAGGATAGCTCTACCAATAATAGTTGTATATTCTCTTCCCAAAATCTTGGCCAAAATTTGTAGAATACTTGTGACCTCTTAAACAAAAGTATCCAAAGGGAAATCAGTAGGCTCTAAAGGCAAATGCTTCCCAACAGGCATTAAAAAGAAAATTAATTGAGCATAATTTGACCTAGACAAATTTTGAAAGGTAGAAAATATGATTTCCTATGAAAAATAAGTATAGGAATTTAAAGAAGGCAAACAAAATGCTTGCTGAATCAAAAGGGAAGATACTTGGAAGATATTTTCCCCTAATTTGTTCATGACAAAACATTTCTGTGGATATAGGGTAGAGACTAGCTAATAAACGAATACTGGAAAAACATATATTTGAGGAATCATTGCAGCTAAAACACTAGACCTAATGGTAGCAACATATATAGGAGACTCGACTTCATTGAGTAGGACATGATGGTGAAATTTTATGAAGTCAATTGATTAAATTCAGTCAAATACATCCCCTTCGGTGTCCATTAATGGAATATGAGAAGAAGAACTTGATAGAATGGCTTTCTTGGACATTTTGACAACTAGGATGAAAAATATATCATGAAAATACTTCATTAGCAATGAGTGATGCTGATTGGAGCTATGATTTATACAATTTCAATCCATGGAAGCAGGAGCAATGAATACTGATAAATGGAATGAGGAGGAGTAAGAGGATTTATGGAAAGAACGGAAAAATAGGAGGGAAAATGGAATTAAATGTGAATGTGGGGTGTTTGAATTGATGACATGGTGAAAATATGGATGAGGTGATTGATGACGTGGTTGATGAGGTGGTGGAGGGGTAACGGTGATAGGACGATGACAAAGCAGTGACATAACAGATAGATAAAAACCACGTTCACTTACCGACATACTATAGGGGTACACTTCTATACAGAGGAAATCCAATGGAGTCCCCCCATAATGCATATGGTTCTTTGATTTATGCCCAATGGAGATTCGTGAAAATGTTTATGGAGGCACTCAATGGGCTAACTATCAGGCATATAGTGTTGTAGAGTTTGCTTCATTCAATGGGCCCTTCTTGTACTATCCATTGCCCCCAACAATTTAAACGACATTTAAGCAATGTCGACTTTGGTGAATGGGGACCCACCATAATATGCTTAACCTTAAGTTTACATCAGAATTTGATCAATGCCACTTAATCTACCATTACAAATTAATTAAAATTCAAAATAAAACTTTTTTCATTTTATTTTATTTTCTTTTTTGAATTTTTTATTTGTTGAGTGTATTGTATATATATATATATATATATGGAGAAAATTAGAATGAGCTCCAACATATGGCTCCACCTGGGGATAGTGCTTTGAAACAAAACACTAAGAACTGTATATTAGTGCCTTCACCTCGGGCATGGAGTCAAAGTTATAGCTTGAAAGATTACAATGAAGAGCTCATTGAATATTCACAGTGATCAAATTGGTATGTACAATGATAAGATAAAATGAAATCAATGTTGAAAGTAGTGCTTAAAATACTACATAGTTCACCGTCCAAATTTTCCAGAATGAAAGTGTTATTGGCTTTGAATTCTGCTATTTTAAAAGGACCAAACCATAAAAGATCAAACTTTCCATGTTTTCCTTTATCTTCTCCCCTTACAACCCATCAAAGAACCAAATCTCTATGTTGAAAAAGAATATTTTTTTCCTTTTTGTCAAATATCAGCTTCATCTTTTCTTGGTAACTGATGACATTCTCCATTACCTTCTCTTTGTTTTCATTCAACTTCACTAACTGATTCATCCTCCTTGTTAGTGCATTTGGCTCTTGTTGATCATCTTGGATAAGTGGCACAATAGGTTTTATTAACTGGTTGGGAAATAAAACAGTTGCTCCATATACTAACTTAAAAAGTTATTTTCCAATCGACCTCCTAGTAGTAACCCTGTTTGCCCATAAGGCAAATTTCAACTTACAATCCCAAATTTTCTTATTCTCTAAAATAGTTTTCTTAAGTAATCTTCACCAGAGATTTATTTGAAGACTTTGCCAACCCATTCCCTTGGGGGTAATAGGTGGTAGAATGAGGCAGTATCACATTATATTTTTGACATAAACGAATTAAATTTGTAGACCTGAACCGTGAGCATTATTTGCTACTAACATTTTTGGATAGCCAAACCTGGTGAAAATATTTCCCTCCAGAAATTTAATTACCACTGAATCATTAACCCTCCCAGTTGGAACAACTTCTGCTCATTTTGCAAAATAATTTGTACCTATCAAAATCCATTTATGTTGTCCACTAAAAGGTGGATTTACCACCCCTATACAATCGAGACCCCATTGTCTAAATTATTCTTCAAGAAACACATGAATCAATGGTAATGTTTCTAATCTCTTCTTTTCAACAAACATTTGGCACTTTCCATAACTTATCCAAAGCCCATAAACATGAGAAAAAGAAGAGGGCCAAAATAAACCAACCTTCAAGATCTTATGTGTTGTGACCTTCCAATTGTAATGACCACCATAGAGACATCCATGCTATTCATTGAAAACTTCTATAGTCTCTCCTTCTATCAAACATAACAGTGAAATACCAACTACATCTCTCTAACACAACTTTCCATTTGCTATTACATACTTCTGAACTTTGACTCTAAGAGATTTATATTTTGTTCTATTTAAAGAATGAGGACAGGTAAGGAAACCCAAATAATGGACAATATCTTTATACCACTGAGAACAAAGATACTTGCATTGTATTTTGTTATCAAGTTCTTTTCTTTCCTTGTTCTTCTTCAATTTCGAATTCAACATCTTTGGTCAACAAATTGGTTCCCAATAGTTAGCTTATGTTAAAAAAAATTCTAATCCTTGTCCCTTTACCATCTTAGTTGGTTTGATTTCCATATCATACTCTTGAATCTTTGTTATCCACTTTTCTCTTTTTCCATCACTATCACTCTGAGTGAGCACATCATTGACATCTGCGTTAGGAACATAAGCAACAATTTGAGACTGGAGAATATAAACTCTTAAAGGATTTAGTGCTTTTACTAAATAATAGGCTTGCTTTCCCAAAATATTATACTTCCGCATCATGTAACACCCTCTTGAAGAATGCTACATGTTCCTCCCTATTTTCTTGATTTTTTTTTGTAAAAGTATTGCCGCAAGAGTAAGAGAAGAAGCAAATGAAAATATGTGAAAAGGATTTTCATAATCAGGACTCACCAATATAGGGGCTTCTTGAAAAGATTCCTTGATCCTCGTGAAATATTCCCTAGCGCTTGTGGTCCACCTAACTTCTGCATCCTTTTTCAACATGTCACCTTTTTCTGCATAATTTGGGACAAACCTTTTTAGAAAATTTATTTTTCCTAAAAAAACTTTGGCTCTCCTTTTTACGCCTTGGCAGAGGTATGTTTTTAATTGCTTATACTCTTTTTGGATCCATCCTAACCCCTTCTTTAGATACAATATGATCAAGTAACTTTCCTTCTTTCAAAACAAAATGAGATTTCTCGGGGTTTAAGGATAAGCCACACCTTCTCCTTTTTTCAAAAATCTGTTGTAAATGTTTTAAATGTTCTTCATCTGACCTTGTAATGTCATCCAAATAGATTACCACCAACTTACCCTTTCACCTACAAAGGCTATACCCATAGTCCTCTGAAATGTAGCACCAACATTCATTAATCCAAAAGGCATCTTTGCATAGATGAATGTGTCCGTTGTACATGTTGTCTTTCACTGATCTTGTGGCTGCATTGAAATTTGGTTATAACCTAAAAACCCATCAATCATCGATAATCTAGAATATCCTGTTACTTTTTGCAAAATGTGATCCATTTTAGGAAGAGGATAATTATCCTTCAATGATGCTCAGTTCAAATTACAAAATTCAATACATAACTGAATTTTACCATTCTTCCTCCTCTCAGGTACTAAATTAGCCACCCATTCAGAATATCTAAGATGGAATAATTATTTTGGCTTGTAATAATTTCTTAACTTCTTTCTCAATTGATAGTAACCACAAAGGATTAATCTGCCTCAATTTCTGTTTATATGGATTAATCCCTCGCTTTAAAGGAATTTTATGTTGAATAATGCTAGTATGATGAATGTTAAAAGTCTTCATAAGACCATGAAAATATATCAACATATTTCTTGGAAAAGATCTACATACCTACGTTTGAAATTTTTTGGAATATCCTTTGCCAATCTCACCATCATTGTTTATTGCTCTATTCCAAAATTGTAGTCTTCAAGATCATCTTCTAAATCTATTTTCTTTGAATTGACAACAACATCATTAGCATTAAACAATCTCTCCCAGGGTACCAAAACTTTAGGTATCACATTGTTCTTGAGCTGAATTATCTTATTATACCCTATAAAATATTTTAAAGGAAATTTTCTGCTTGATTCATCTTCTTGAACTTCTTAAGTTTCATCCTCTTGGTCAATCTCCGAATTTGAAAATTCACATACCATTTCCAGAAATATTTTATTTTGTTTTTAATCTTCGAACACCTGTCAATACTTTATGTTATTTGAAATAGAAGGTTTGTTCTTGATTTCCACTTCATACATGAGCCTCGGATTCAATGGAGGCTTAAAAGTGCTAACTGCAACTGCCAATGAATCTTCTAGTCTATTGCCTTCCTAGGTAGGAATTGTATATTAAAAGCAAAAAATAAGTTATCCACTAAATCCCATACTTCATTCCTATATGCTTGAAGCCTCAGATGTTTGGCTTGGCATTAATTCTTGATTTGTTTAACCACTAATTCTGAATCCCCAAAAACAGACGTCGTATTCCTAATTTTTTTGCATATTGTAAACCAAGAACCAAAGCCT
The DNA here is from genome assembly GCA_000404065.3 of Pinus taeda. Classification (NCBI taxonomy): domain Eukaryota; kingdom Viridiplantae; phylum Streptophyta; class Pinopsida; order Pinales; family Pinaceae; genus Pinus; species Pinus taeda. Next base: position 90,187 of record APFE031591368.1, read on the forward strand.
CATATTCAGTGATGTTATTAGTAGAGTCAAATTCTAATTTATAAGAGAAGGGGAAAATATGAACTTTTGGAGAAAGCAGAATAACTCTAGCTCCATTCCCTTCTTTCAAATATGCACCATCAAAATAAAACTTCCACACTCCACTGACTACTAGCTCCTTGCTTTTAATTTCTGAAGGGAGTTGCATTTCTTTTTCTTCAACAATTCCTGAGATTCTTCTAACATCATCTTCCTCACTATAAACATGAGAATTAGTTGAACCTCAAGATTTCAGATTTTAGAGTGTCTCAAAGAATTTAGAAAGTTGTTGATCCAAATCTTCAAACTGCTGAATTGAAATAACTTTAACTTTTGTTTGTTGTCGGGACGAAAGAATAGTTCTAGTAAGATTCTGGCTGTCTCATGCAGGATCTTGCCTAGCATTCACAATTATTACAGTGTTGTTTTACCTATATATCTGTATAACACAATATCCCCCAAATCAAATTATGTGTGCATGGATGGAGTATTAGGTACCCAGGATCTGTTCTTCATGAATTAACCAGAGCGCATTGGCGTCTGATCTGCCCTCCATTTCCAGTAAGAATGCCAATCCGACCCATCTTCTCCATCGATCTTCCAAACTCAAACAGAAACCAACTTGACATTGAGTCCATTGCAGCCGAATTTACGAGGGCTAGTGTAGTTGGATCAGTGAGGAGGGCAGCATCCAATCCAAACAGTCCTCTTCTCTTCTTCAAGCTCACGTAGTAATGGTTGTCAAATGTTCTGAAGCTGCTAGGGTCCATCTCCACTATTTTAGTCCCATTCTCTCCAGGCTTACACTTTATTTTTAGCTGCTGGTCGTATGATTTATCTAACGATGGATCCACGTCTACATTTGCAGTGAAGTTGTAGATTCTGTTATTGAAAACAGGGCAATGGGAAGTGCCGATGGTGTATGCACCAGAGAGCACAACCAGGTCCTTAACATTTAAACCTTTGCTCGCAAATGAGGACTTTAGCCGCTCCAAGTTTGCAAAAGGAGGAGGAAGGTTGGCCAATGCCTCGTTCATAATTGACACCACACCGTCCCTCCGTCCTGTGGGTACACTCCACCGCGGCCCGCGGAGCTGCCATGAGTCATTTAACCATTAGGTTGTTAGTACATTTGAGGGCATGACCTTAATTTGATTGCAAATTTCAGAAATATTTTAACAAAAGCGACGTCAAAACAATTACTTACCATATCAACTGCATCTCTGGCAACGAGTGTAAGAATATCGGTACAAGAGACAATAGCGGGGCATTGATTTTCAAGTTCTGCCTTTGCAGTGTCAATTACTTGAAATCCTCTCAAAGTCAGATTTGGGATAGCGTCCTTCTCAGCAGGTTGGTTGTTGTTCGTTGTATTCAATAACACAGACGCATCACATCCCTGCGACCACATTCATGAGCTTATCATTAAAGAAACTGAAAATAGAATGAGGAGGAGAGGGGAGATCAAAAAATTAATGACCCTGACAAAGCAATCGTGAAAATGCATCCTGAGAAGAGGAGCTGCGAGAGAAGGGGCCTTCGACATGTATTTTGCAACAGCGTCTCTTACTATTGTCTCCCGCCCGGGGGCACTTCTTTTTGTAAAAACCCAATGTTAGCCCCGATACTGGTGTGTTTGTTGCACCCACGTCGACTGAGGCGGCCATGATAACATTAACAAAGATGAGAACTGAAATGAGAAAGGATTTCCTGGCCGTAACTGATCCCATATCCATGTCGTTGTTGTAACACAGAGATCGAGAATCGTTCAAAAAATAGAGTTGTAGAGAATGAATTGCTGCTATGAAGGTCGTCGGGTAATGAGTGGAGAGCATGGTGAACTTGAGGAGCAGACAGTGGCTTCACAGCAAGGCAATGGAGTGTTGGAACTACTACACCTACATGCAGACTCTCAGTTAGATCATTGGATTGCATGCATGCAGACTCTTAGTTAGAGCATGGGATTGCATGCAAGATTCCTTTTGCATGATTTACTCCTTGATTTGCTCCTTCTTTAACTCCGCAACTGACTAGTTATCTCCGGAACTTGTTGTAGGTGTTGAGTCTTCTCATTGATCACCAATATAGTTCATTACCTTGGGATATTCACCCAGTAATGCTATATCATGAGCATTGTAACATATTTTCTAATGAATAATTCTTTTCTTCTTTCGATTTTCTTTTAATGTTTTTGCTCTGCAAAGCTGTGTGTTCAACCTTTACTAGCTAGATTCATCTGTGCAGGTTTTCTAACACATTTACAAAAGCTGCTGGTGTAAGCCATCAGTCATGCGGACCGCTGCTAGTAGAGGCTGGAGAGCCCTGAAATAGTAGTCAACCCCCATCTAAGCTAAGAAGTCTAGAGGAGCAGGTGGCCCCAACGAGGTCGTACTAGCCAAGACAAGGTACCCACACAGAGACTTATATAGATTCAAACACGTCAATCGATCTTTAGGTATAATAAGTCAAAGAATTTTGAATCAAGTTCAAAAGGGTGCACATATTCGGTGTATAGTTCAAGTTGACATAAAAGATATCAATGGGTTGGGGTGGGATAAAAGATATCAATGGGTTGGGGTGGGATAAAAAATGGGTACGTCCTCGACGAAATGTCCCTATGCCTCTATGAATATTCATAATTGTGTCAAGTAATAATTAATCAAAGTGAAAGCCGCAAGTCAACCTGCAAGAGTGGACCTCATAGGTAATGATAGTAGGTCAAATGGAATAAACACTGGAAGGCATAACAAAATCTCAATCAATGGTAGTCTTTAACAATTATTCATTTCTTCATCGAAGCACGTCGTTAAGAGATCTCGTCATTGCTAAAAAGTAAAAGGATGGGCAGCTTATGATGGATGCGATATAATGGGTGAATTACGTAACAGGTGAATATGGGTGAGTTGAAGGTGGGTGAGAATACAGGTGACCAATGAACACCCGATGGAAGGTAAACAGATGGAAGGCCGAAATCAAGAGGAGAGCCCCGTCATGGAATGGAATTCTTACAACACAGTTAACCCTCACCTAGATTGAGATTGAGATAGATACCTAGTAGATCTAGGTCCAGATTCAGTGATCTCCCATCTGTTGGATTATTTTTACCTTGGCTGAAGTGGATTAAAAATAGCTTCATTGGTACTGCTTTTAGAGTGTTGCAAAACTTATATTTCACACATATTAGTCATTAAAACATCTTCATTACTCAATTTATTTTTGGCTTCTCCATAATTCACTACCAAAACATTCAGTTGAGGAAGTTGCTTATTCTTTTGTCTTCTTAGATGTTGTTTCCACTTTCTAGTTTAGAGTTAGAACAATAGTGCTTTATCTTTGTTCTAGTTTTCAAAACCTTCAAAGATATTTCCCATAAGGTTATGCTATCTTTCAAACACTTTCTAATGCATGATGTGCTTGTGCCATCACACATACTCAAGGAATGCCAAAGAAACTAAAGCCTAAGAAATCCTAGACTTTGTTTCATAAGTGTGCTAAGTTTTGTATACTAGTATTACTAGAATTCCTTATACTTCAAACTTATATCTAATGAATATGCATCAAGGAGTGTATACTAGCAATAATTCTAGGGCTGTCAAAAGTGGTCACAAAATCTGCATGTTCCAACTTTCTTGCATAGTTCTTGCTTGTTGTAGGTATAAGAGGGTATCATCATGGTATTAAGGTTCCCATTTGTTGCTGCTTCAAGCCCAAATACTCTACTCTTAGCTCAAAAACCATATGTTTCTTTCTTATTCCTATTCATTAAATATTTATTGTAGAGGCATTCTAATATATGCAGTATACTATCAAGAAACTATTTGAAGCTGCTCTCTTGAGATGTTTGTTTCAAGACTACTACTCCTATAACATTGAAATTAAGAATATTCTTCATTTCTTTCATGAGAAACTTCCCTCAGACCATCGGATGACTTCATTATGTCATTGAAATTACAAGATTCTCCTTTTTTTTGCTCTTCCACACCTTAGTTGACTACCTTTTGTTGTCTACATTTCCTTTAATGTTTGGCCTGCTTGCAGTGGCTTTAGTCTTCTTTCGTCTTCTATATTGAACTCTTTAGGATAGATGGCAGTTTGTAGTATTTGGTTTTGTGTCCAAGGTTGCTACATAAATAACACCTTGTTTGACCAAGAAATGGCTAAAATAGTGTATCTTTTTGTGCTCATATTTTTCATTACATACAATTTACATTCTATAGCTTTATGTCCAAATTCATTGCACAAATAAAAATATCCATAGAAATTATTTGTGTACCTTGTGAATGAATGTCTTCTCTATTTTCTTGCTTGATGGAGCCTTCTCATTTGTTGCATCTTCTATTGATTAGCTTTGATTTGATTTCTCTTATATTCTATTGCTACATATTAGGGTTCATGGCAAGATAAACAATTGATATATTTCAAGGGAACAAAGAATCTCCTTTGAGATCTTCCAAATTTTCTCAATTCATCCCCAGGAGCAAATGACCTTTATGAAAAGGACCATTTCTTCATCTTATTCTTTGGCTTTTTATGATGCTTCTTGTTTTTTTTTTCTTCTTTACAAATCATGTTGTTGTTGACTTCTTCTTCTGTAGGTATTTTTTATGTTTTTGTAAATTCTTTAATGGTTTCCTTATTTGGGTTCTTCATGGGAACAATCTCATCTTGTAGATTTTTACACAATTTATTCTCTTCAACTATTTCACTCGCACATTGTAGGTATCTCTCCTTCAATGACTGCTCATCACCTCTTCTATTCTCCTTGCTTCTTCAAGTTGTGTCTTTAGGTTTATAATTTCCTCTTTGAACTCATGTTCTCTTTCATCGTATATCTATAATCATTTATTTTGTCTCCAATTTCTTTGTCAGTCTGTCTATTTCACCCAATGCTAAATCAAGCTTGGCTTGATGTTCATTTGTCTTTTTTTCATGAGAATTAGGTACATTCACACATGCAAAGGTCTCAATTAATTGCATACTTTCCTTTTGGGAATCCTTTTTATTTTTCCTCTTTTTCCTTTTCTTTTCTACACTAGTGCTATTAGTTTCTCCTTCATGCATGAGCTAAAGTCTATCCCAAATTTCTTTTCGAAAATTTAAATATATTATCATATCAAGATCCTTATTATGAATATTATTGTATATTGTGCATTTTTCTGAGCATTCCATTGTTGTTCTTGTGTAGAGGGGGAATATTTGCAGTATCCTTCACACACTATCTTCCATACATAGGGCCCATAAGCTATCAATTCTATTTTCACCTTGTCTCTCCATTCATGAAAGTTTGTTGTTCTAGGGACATGTACATTCTGATAGTCCATGACTCAACCAGGTCTACATTCCAAATGTTAAGTTGTCACAAAAGTAAATTGCTTTGATACCAATTGATGGGAACTTGACTAAACTGAAACGGGGTTAAATCATTTCAGTGCATTTATGGACATTAAAATTCTTTTGTTTTAACTTAACTGAAACTTTAAATGAGCAACTTAACACATAATTAAAAACAAATTTAATATCTGAATAGTAAGAAATATGTGAACCAAAACATCACATCAACACATAAAAGCATCACATATAAACACCAGAAATAAGTGGAAACCCATAAAGGGAAAAAACCACAACTTAGTTATTGTTGTGATGCAAAGGCAAGCTACTAATCCCTTATTACATCTGATTTTCTATAGGCTCCAACCTACAAGAGTTTTCTACCTCAATTTTTCTACAAGCTACAATTTACAAGGAAGATCCAACTCTCATATATTGTATGTAAGCTCAAACTCCCAGGGAGATCTATCCCAATAGGCTACAACATGTTGTGTTTCAAGCTACAACTTGAAAAGAAAAATAATGTGATATTTACTTGATCTATAAATTTGCATACCTCCATATCCGTCTCTACTTCTTCTTATTCACAAGTATACTTCTCTTATGATTTATATGTGTCAGGTAATAAACAACTCAAATCAACTCTTACATTCTCAAAATACTCCCTAATTCTTGCAACCTCACACATTTTTATAAGTAGGCCTTGATGGTTGTTGGTATTCCAAACTTGAATATGAGGTGAACAATTTTTTCTCTTTGCATTCCCACCAATTCATTTCACACCTTTTCAAATTTTGAATATTAAAAAAAAAATGTTCCACCCAATATTATTTTCAACCACCTATAATGATTAAATACATCAACATAATGCCACCATGTAACATTATAGAAATAACATATGTAAATATCACTGAGCATTCATTCATCATGGTCAACAACAACATTTGCCATTAATGCATCACAACTTCTGCACCATAACATATTTCTGCATCATAACCAGCTCAATACTATAGCAATATGCACGCACATATTTCTGATCCAAGCAACAAATTCAACAACCTTTTCCAAAAACATAGTCTTGTTACTTGAAATAAAGTATACTCACCAATCAACAATATAATATTAGCATCACAATACCTCTGTCAAACAAGTATATTATTGTTACCAACATATTACCATTGTCTTAGCATGATGTCTTTTCCTTATCCTTTTTACCTTATACCTTTTCCTTCCATCAAAATAATATCTATAACATTTTGTCCTGCACATATTTTCCTTTTCCATAGTATTGCATCATGTCTTTTCCTTTCCTTTGCCTTGCATCACAACAATATCTGCAACTTTTTTTCCTTTCCTTGCACCTCTTCAATTGACAACAACACCTCATCACTTGAGCATACATCAACAAACATACCCAAGCCATGAAACATAATAAACATGCATTGTTTCTCTTGTTGTTCCTTGTACATCTAACATAACAAGAATATACATAGCTATCCAACATCACTACAACATACCTTGCTTCTCCTGTTGTTCCTTTTCCATCAATGACAACAATGCAAACAAAAGATTTTGTCATCTTTATATGGCTTCTTGATGCATTGTTCATGTGATGATCACTTATTTATGCATTGTTTATTTATTGATATGTTGCAAATAGTTGACAAGTTGTTACATTATTGCCCACAGATAAAAAATTGTGAGATGATAAAATTGTTGCCACACTAATTCACCCCCCCTCCCCCACCCTCTGAGTGTAATGTTTGGTATAAAAATTGGTATTGGAGTAGGTGTCTTTAGGAATAATCAACTATTGGATGGTGGATATAAGGAATCTTGGCAATATGGATCTAGATGAAAATTATGTCATGCTTTTGGAAATTGAGTTGGAAGAGTTTAAAAGGAAGTGTGAGATCTTGATAAAGTAGCTTGAAGAAACCAAAAAGAAATTAGGAGAAATGGGAAAACAACTAAGAGATAGGGATGATAAATTTTCCGTCTGGATGGAGAAATGGATGCAACAAGGCAACTAGCCAAAGAAATTTAGGAAGTGACCTAGTCTAAAATAAGAAAAGAGAAAGAATCATACAGGTACCACACACTCTTTTATCGTTATTGTTATTTATGTCACACATATGGTCATAAGGCTTTTGAATGAAATTATTCTCAAAGTCATATCAAATTTTTTCTATACCATAATTTTGGATGCAAGGCTGGGAACTGTAAAATGAATCAAAGAAAGGAAAGGTTTCCATCTAGGCCTTGTGGAAGGAGAAAGGAGAAAAATGTGGTCTCATACTATATGCACAAAATCAAGAAGATAAGTGGTATGTTGATAGTGGTTGTTAAAGACATATGCATTGATTCGGTAAATCCCCTCTACAGATAGAGACGATCCCTCTAGCCTAATGAGTGGGTCTAACAACAAACGAGACAATCTACAAGACACTTTGCTATAATACAATTGAAATAAGAGAAGAGGAAGGAGACCTAACTCGCTCTGATGCTATAATGCACTCCTTTGTTGAATATCTTGATCACTTTCTCCTCATGCTCAATCCTTGCTACTCATAATGTTTGAATACCTGCACAAGAGGCCAAAGACACAAAAAAACATAAAAGTGCAACAAGCATAATCAAATGTAATTCACTTAATAGATCAAGGAGCATTAAGATAAATGAAGCATCGAAATAAGCATTTATGGAAAGTGAACCAGCAATTGTATATATTAATAAACAAAAAAGGAAGCATACAACCCAGGCTTTGATGTTATTAGCCTCCTTGAGTGAATTTCCAAGTCCATGCTCAAGCTCTACAAGCACTCCTTCTCCAAGCCAAAGTGAATAGCATGTAGGGATTATCTCAGCATAAGGGTGCAAATAATCCAATACCAACCATTTGGGAATGGAGGTGGATGAATTTATAAGTAGGGAGAGGGAGTTAGGATCTCACCAAAGATAGTGCAAGGTCCTCATCTCAAGGAGGAAGCTCAAAAATCTACACTAGAAGCACGAGGCTTATATGGTACAACCTGCCATCAGCACAAGAGGGCAGTGTGACAGTCGCACTGACCCATAAATTAGGGTTTTGAGCTCATTTTTCCCACGAAAGGCTCAAGGCAATTTTTCATTAGGTATTCAGAGAGGATCTGGACTGCATATCAGGATGTGTACATTGCATAGTTGTCAAGGTTTTGGAACTCCGTGGTATGAAAACAGGGAAGTGTAGGAGGTGTGACAACTATGTAATAGATGACCCCTAAATCATGAAGGCAGAACAAGGAGTGATGGATGAGATACTTTATGAGCTAGTGCAAGGATTAGAACAAACACTGTCATGAGACCTGCAAATCAAGGATTTGGTGAATTCTAGATCAAACTCTTGCAAAATGGCTATCCATTTGGAATATTTGCCCCCCAGTAATTGACTCGACAGAATGTAGGTCATAGGGTTTCAATCTGACACAATGGTAGTTTTATGAAAGAGTACATAGTGTCGAAATCTCTGTACTACTTGAACTGCTGCTAAAGCCAACTTTTCAATATAAGAGTAATTTCTTTCTGTATCATTAATATTACGACTTAAATAATATATAGGATGTTCAATTTTTTTATCTTCTTGCACTAAAACCATAGTGATGGTTGCATCTGTAGCGGGGAGATACAGGTTGAAGTATTTTCGATAGTCAGGAGCATACATTAATGATTCTTTTATCAGGGAATCTTTTAAAGCATCAAAGGAAGCTTGCGCAACCTGATCCCAGTGGAAGGGTACTCCTTTTTTCAAAAGAAGTGTATAACCTTTAGCGAGCTCAGCAATATGTCGAATGAACCTCCTCAGAAAGTTAGCTTTCCCTTGGAGTCTCTGAATCTGAAGCAAATTTGAAGGTGGAGGCATGTCAAGGATTGCATGAACCTTAAATGGGTCTAGTCGAATTTCGTCCTTAGAAACTACAAAACCAAGAAATCAACCGGAACCAACAAAAAGCACACATTTGTGTGGATTAAGTCGTATCTTTTATTTTCGGCAATGTAAAAATGTGGATCTCAAATGTTGCGGATGATCAGTCCGTTTTCGTGAACAGGCAAGAAGATCGTCGAGATATGGTTGAACAATGTGTTTGATGTCATGGAAGGCGTAATTCATTGCCCTTTGAAAAGTTTCCCCTACGTTCTTCAAACGGAAAGGTAATTTACGATATGCGAATGTGCCCCATAGACATATAAATGCAATTTTTGACTAGTCCTGTGGGTGGATATTGATTTGATTGTATCTGGAAAATCCATCCATGAATGAAGATATTTCGCATCTGGCACATTCATCAATAATCTGGTCGATAAAGGGTGTAGGATACTTGTCCTTTGGACATGCTTGATTTACATCCCTATATTCGATGCACACTCTAATCATTCCTTGTTTTTTCATCACGGGAACAATATTTGATACCCAATCAGTGAGAGGAACAGGGTAAATGAAGCGAGCATGCAAACATTTTTCAACCTCTGCTTTAATGGCAGTGGATTTCTTCGGATGGACATGTCAAAGTCATTGTCATACTGGTTTGACATCTAGATACATCCTGATTTCATGTTCAACAATTCTCGAGTCAATGCCTGGCATTTCTTCATATGACCATGCAAAGACATCTCTAAATTCGCGAAAAAGAGTGCAGTAAATCTCTTGTTCTGATGGAGAACAAGATTTTCCAATGTGAATATTCTCTACAATATTAGGTTTGGTCGAAATATTAATGGCGATAATTTCTTCAATGTTGGACAGATTTCTTTCAGAATCTACTGGATTTACAGAATTTAATAAAAAATAAAAAACAGAAAGATGATTGAGGTCATTCAAATAATCTTCATTGCCATCTCGAAGGTGGGAATGATGGTGGAAATCTTCCCACGGTGTCTCTCCTATCATCATTGATTGGATTATCCCTTCATCTATAGAATGTATACGAGAGCAAGGATCAGAAGAGGTACCATATTCTAAGGACCTATCTACCCAAATACTCATCGAGTACTAATTTGGGTTTTCCACCCAAGCCCAAAAAACTGATTGCTACAAAGATTCGATGGGGTTTGGTGGCAATGCCTCGCGATGATCCTGACTATCAAAATAGTTGGAACCCTTCTTAAACTCAGATGATGTAGAAGAGATCATTTGACAGGTTTCCACTGTGGCCACTTCCGCGAAACCAGATGGAGGCGGGAGGGCAAAAGTACCCATTAAGGAAGGGTCTTTTAGGAGATCTACTCCAATATTTTGAAGTGATTGTGAGCTTCCATGGATCAATGGAATGCTTCCAGTAGCTTGTGAACTATTAGCAAAAAAGGCTAGTTGGTCAACAATTGTGATTCCACTTTGGAAGGGAAATGCAATATTTCTAAAATATGTAGACACGATGGCAGCCATAGCATAAATTTAGGACCTTCCTAGTAAAATATTGTAATGAAGGTTTCCATCAATGACCTCGAATTTGATTTCTATTGTTTTCCCCCCTAGTTCGACTTGCAAGTTACTTAAGATCCTATATGGAGTTTACATTCTTCCATCGAACGCTTTTAATGTTGTTGGTGATTGTGACAAGGGTGGTGAACCAAGAGTTTTCCAGCAACTCATTGACATAATACAGGTAGATGCCCCCTCATCAATGATGGTCCGATGAACATTTTTATTGAGGGTTTTGACCTATATAAGGAAAGCGAGTTGGGCCGGTAACTGAGGTGTATATCCTTTATGGTTAAAGGCCACAAGATAGGAATCTGCTGGATCAATCCCACGTATTGCTAATAACAAAGCCTGCTTTTGGGAGGGACAATTTTTCAATACCTCAAGTTTTGGCATAGTGGATGGCAATTGAGCCAGATCCTCCACTATATTATAATTCTGAGCAGCTCGAGCACAAGGATTAAATGTCGATTTATGTGTGACTCCCTTTGGCAACTTTATAGTTAATTAAGGAATAGTTTGTGGAATAACTTCTGGTGAAGTTGTTGTCGACCCACTAGGTTGATCTGTAGCCTGTTGTTCGATGACGATGGATTCCCATAATCTTTACTCCTTGTCGATAACAAAGCATCATTTTTCTTTTTTGAGATGGATAGCATTAGCACTTGGGATGTGGAAGCATTATCAATAGCAACCAGATTAGTTCCTGGGTTTGGAAATGGATCAGTCAACACCACTGAGGTATTTGAAGCCTTCAAAAGTTTTGAAACCTCAGATCGATGTGGACAATCTCTTGTATAATTCTCCTCGTTACATATCAAGCATGGATAACGAGGAGGTTTCTTTTCTACAGTAGGGTTTTCAGATATTTTTTAGGAGTTGGATTCTCTTGTTTCTTCTTATTATTTTTCCCTTTCTTCTTGCCCCCAGGTTGCTTGGATTTTTTCCCTTATCAGATGACACGACATTAATCTTTGAGGCAAGATAATTATCATTTTCATTTTGACCAGAAACAACAAGAGCTTGACCAGATGGACCTCTTGCAGTTTGCATGCTTGAGGCACTGATCACACCGTCATTGGCATGAGAGTCCCTATTCGATTTAGGTGGATGGGGAATGGAAAAATCTGGTCTAGGAGCATCAGGAATTTTGTCCTAGAGTGTGCCAGATTGAGTATAGATCAAATCTATATATTTAGCACAAGCAATGACTTGCCCTTCAGTGACAACTCCTCCTTTCACCACATCTTCAGTGATAGATGGAAATAAGGACTTAATAAACCACTCATCTAACAGCTGATCAGGAACATACGTCTTTACCATTCGATGAAAATGTCGCCACTCATGAATGTGATCAGATATGTGAGTGGACGTGGTCTATTTAAAATTGGTAAGGAGTTATGTTCCCTTTTTGTACCTAATGGGTAACTAAAAGTGGGTTAGAAAAGTACTGGCAAGGAAGGTGAAGTTATCAAACGAAGCTCTAGGAAATTCAATATACCATTTCACTGCTAGACCAATGAGCATTCTTTGAAAAAGGCGAAGCCTAATTGAATCATCATTGAGGGTGTTAGATGAGCACCACAGATGAAAAGTCATTACGTGATTCAATGGATCTTCACCTGGATTTCCATTGAATTTAGGAATATCAAAGGGACGTTTATGAGGAATCATTTACCACCAAGGGGTGTATGCAATTGGATCATTCATCAGCCTGTTCAAATCCGGTAATTATAGAGTTGCTACAAAAGGCAACTGTTGATTCAAGCCAGGTGGAGCATACCCAAGATAAGATGGAATCGCCTTAGTAGTAGGTCTTTGCATATTAGCATAATTTATCTGATGCTAGTAACTTTGATAAGGTTGTTGGACATAACCAGTATAGTTTGGTTGTTGATAATTGTTTTGAAAATGCAGTTGTCCATAACCTACAATGCCTTGTTATTCAGGTCTTTGGTAGGCTTGATAATGACCAAATCCAGTCTGAGCTTGTAAACCGAGCCCAAACTAAGGTTGGGTTTGTTGGAATTGCGGTTGTTGGTATTGTGGCCGCCATGGTTGTTGGACCACTTGTTGTTGCCCAATACCATAGAATTGACCAAGTTGTGGATTAACAATACCCATTTGTGCGTGAGTTGTTCCATATAAAGGAGCACTAACCTGAGGTTGCGATTGAGCCGTAGATACAAGTGGTTGTTGTATCACAACCTGAGAGACTTGAGTCTTTTGTCTCGAAACTTGAGGTTGCGAGGAAGAAGAAGCATGTTGAGGTTGACACACAATAGGCTATGCTTGTGCTTGCAACACAGTCGTAATAGCAGGCTTAGTGGGAATATTCGACACAGGTTGGATCGGTTACGTTGGATATACAACCCTTGGTTTTTATGGAGGTATTGGTATCCAACCACTAGATGTAATTCCAGTTTGACCTGAACTGTTGGAAACTCCCATATGGTTGTTCTGTAGGAGGAAACAATGAAAAAACATACTTCTCTCCATATGGCGGCAGTCTAGTGTTTAAAGGATATATCGGCCTTTGAAAAATGATTTGCCCAAATTGATATTGGCTTGCAGGATCAAGTTGCTGAGTTTCTACATAAGAAATATGAGATGGGATTCCAGACGAATAAATGGGAGCAAACCATGGTGCTGAAGCAGCCCATGAGTGGACTCCAGCTAGTGATTGATAACCAACAAGAACATATGGTATACTAGCAAACATTGTAGGAATAGCAACAGAAGGTTCTGCCGCAGCTGCATCAGATGACACATTCCTAGATGTTGATGGTTTCTCAGACAGTCTATCCAAAAGATTTCCTAGCGATTCGACAGGAACTTGCGATGAAGGAGGATTAAAATAACCAAACTCGAGAGTAGAAGGATACAAATGAATCCCAATTCCAAAATGAAACGGGATACTAGATTGGGGATCCTCTACTATCTCCTCTATAGCAATCAGACCAGGTGGAAGAGGTAGACCGTCAGGTCTGTAAAAGATTTATGGGGCCGAAGAAGGTATAGCTTCTGCAGTGATAGATACTGGAGGGGTGACACCTTCTGAATACTCAAACTCAACTTCCAAATGTTCAGGTAAATGAACTTCAGTCTCAAAGGGAGGTTCTTAAACAACTACTGGTTCAAATGTAACCTCGGTTTGAACTGAGAGGGGTTCTGGATCAACTCTAGATGGAGTTGTTTCAGGTAAAAAAGTGTCTACTGTTACAGTAGGATCAGTTCTAATGTCTTCTTGTAACTGCGGAATTTCTTCTCTTGAGGCAGATGTACCAAAGAAAATCAGAGTAACTATAGTCTCTGACGATGTTAAAACAAAAGTTTCAAATAAACCAGATGAATTGCACTCAGTTAAATGAGATTTCTTTTTCCGAATTGGCTTCACTTCTGGAGACAAAGATGGTTGACTCACTAGTCTCCATGAACGACAGGGTTTTGATTGACTTTCTTCCATGATTGCGGATTACTTGATCAACTCAAAATTAAGGGGAAAACGATGTTATTCCAAATTCAATTAATTTTAATGACACTTGGACACAACTTTTCTTTTCAGTTTTTAAGAGTCGAGAAAAAGCTAAAGATGACTCTAGTCTCCTTCAATTTTTAATGAGCCTGAAAGGACAAGCGCTCAGATGGACCTTTTCTTTTAAAGAGTTGAAAAAGGAATGAAAGTGATTACTCTGGAAAATCTAGACAGAGGGATTACCAAACCAATCACAAAACTGCAATATACACCTTGGTGATAAATTAAAGAGAAATTACCAAGGACTTATGTACAGTGGTCAATCTTCCCGAATGTTGTGTTCAGTGCATTGCGATCAATAAGGCAACAGACTCAACTTCCTATGTATAAAGGATATAAGCTTGTTGTGGTCTCCCAATATATATGCGACGGTATGGGGAGCATAAGTCCATGCTATCACTTGTCGTATCAAGGAGGAGGAATTATCCAACCTTCAATGAAAATGATAGCCACTAGTTTTAATGACGTGGGAACATGTCTCTAGCCTAGACCTCTAGATATGTTGCATTGAGTTCCACAGAATTATTAGGTTCATTGAAATTTATTTTAAATTTGATCTTGCTTAGATTTTTCCTTTCAATGGTTCACCATGTGATGATAATCTGAAATTCCTAAGATGCAATCTACAATGATAAACAATCTTTGTTTATTTTGAGCAATGAAAATCCTAGCTACTAGGGAAAGAAAATTACAATGCTTTTAAACAAAGAGCAAAGAGCACACCATACTGCATTTCCCTAAATCATATTTTTACACACAAATCTAAAAATGCTAAATGAAAATGCATGTATTTGTTTTCGTTCTCCTTAATGTGAAAAAAATGCCAATAAGAAAAACTAAATGCAGCAAAGATCTGAAATATTTCATTCAAAACACATTTTCGACAAATTCTTCTCCAAAAGAGAAAGGAAGACTCCATGACAATTTTCAATTTTGAATAGAAATGCTTTCAACACTTCGAATATAAACAAATTAGATCAAATACCTGAAGAAAAGTTCAATTGATTATCAAAGGAAGGAAGAATTCACGACACTTCTCTTTCTGACACAAAACGACAATTACGACACTTTTTGCATCAAGGCGACAAATCGATTTAAACAACTTTTTGAAAAAGGATTGTAAATGATGAACAAACACACAAAAACATTCACTAATCCTAATCTAATTGAGGCTGATTTACGTGATGTAAGTAGGCTTCAGTAAGTAGGCATTGTTCATATGCAACAAAACAACTAAACAAAACTGAAAACAAGGTCAAAACCCCCCAATTTCGAGAATGGAAAAAGAGTTCAGCCAGTAATTGCACCTAGGCTTCATAGAAATAGGGATGCATCACACTTACCACACTCAGGAGGTGCGATGCATACTGGGTTACAGTGGAAGACAGTGCGATGGTACAAGGAGCGCAACTGAAATGGGTTTTGGCTCAAATGTGCAGCTGTTTTCAATGAGTTAAGCTGAGTTTTAATGAACATTAAAGAGCAAGGTATGAAGGAATGTCTTGGGAGGTTACTGAGCTACCAAAAGGGCATCTAGAATGCTTGTAAGTCAAATGTTTAATTCATAAACTAAACCAGAGATTGACTGAAGCAGCATTCATCTACTATGCAATTGCAGAGCAAGAGCAGTTTGAAGGCTACCTGGCTGACTTCAGGCTTTGTCTATGGTTTATAAAACAAACAATAATAACAAACAAACATTTGTTCTTCCCCGGTGGAGTTGCCAATTTGTTTATGGGAAAACTAGTATTCCTAAAGAATTCTAGCCCTCTAGGTTTGGCAGCAACCCTAGAAACAACAGTTTAAAGCAATTCAATGATTTCTTCTATGTGTAACAGATAAGAGAAAGATAATGGAACCAACCTAGAGCTTTCGCTTAATCCCTTCTTTTCTCTCTCTCCCCTTTGACAGATCCCACAACTCCTCCTCATACTTAACATGCTTGGAGAGTACCTGCACAAGTACAGCAACAAAGAATCGTCAAAGCACAGTGATCTATTACAACATAAACATTACAAAATCAGATATATAATGAACAAATGATAGCATTCACAAATGATAATATTCACAATTGCACAATCATATGGAAGAAAACTTGAAGAACTTTATTAATAGAAGGGATAATTACAACCCAGTTATCTGATCTAGCATCATCCTCCCAACTTCAATCCTTATTCACCTCATGAAATAGCAAGATCACAACAACAATACAATGCTCCTTCCTCAATTACAAACTATCAACACTTCCTTGCAAATCACAATATTCCAGCCTGTAGATCTCTTGAATTGGAGATCCATTTATAGATGTGTGCAAGGGTGTGATTCATCCATGGGGTTTGGTTAGTTTCATTCCACTTGTTACAATTGGTTTCACTTGGAGATTTCTTAGATCCCTTATTCATCCTTGGGTGAATTCAGAGAGGAAAGTGGCACAAGAGAAGTTTCTATAAGATTCTATGAGCAACCACCTAGCAAACTGTCTCAGACATTTTTCCATCCTTGCCCATCACACCCTATAGAAGGCATAATCAGTATGCATTACACCCTAGCAGTGTACCACTCAGTATGCATCGCACTTTTCTAGTGGAGAAGTTAGTATGGTTTAATGTAGGCCATTTCTGGATGGTTTCTCAGGTGAAAATTTTGGGGAATGATGTATTCAGATGACTATGTTCCTTTAGGGCATGAAACAACTCTTTAGGGGTTGATGAGCCCTAGTTTATTGACATATAATTTTGGGGTTGATGTGCCTAAATATGTCTATAACAGGTACTGAAACGGAGTTTCTAAGTCATCTTCCCAGATAATGAGCTGAAGTCGATAGGAAATGACCAATCGAAGGAGGGCTATAATGATTACCTCATGATCGACTCGAAACAAGGAATAAAGTGGAATAAAATAGTATGATCCAGGACTATGGCAAATGGTCAGATAATGTATAGGTATTAAATTGTAGATAGGACTTCTCTTGAACATATCAACGACACCACTCTGGAGTGTGGTAGCATTTGACTCAACATTGGACCAAGGGTCACAACGATGAAGTGGAATAGTCAGATGAGAGGAAAAATGGATCACCCAAACCCAAAAGGACAAGTGACTGAGTGAGGATATCCAAAACTTGACATGAGAAACAAATGAGTGTCATGTTCAAGAGAGACATTCTGCCTATACAAGAGATGTGTCACTTTCACTTTTTCCACACTATTTCTAGTCAATACCCTAATTACTTTTAATCACAAGCGTGAAGGGGATAGTATATGCTTTTTGTATAAGTTCATTCTTTGAATGAATCCATCCTAGTAAGTTTAAGAGTCCTAGGAAGGAGAAACTCGGTCTCGTCATGGGGAAAATTCTTTCGTCATTTAATTTTTGTGAGTCCAACAGAAGAGTAACTCGATGCCTTTTTCATATTTAGAGAGTTTGAAAAGGAGACAAAAAAGAAAACTCCATCAGGTCCCTTTTCGTAATTTGTCCCTCGAAACCAAAAGGTAGAAAAAATATTCGAGAGAACCTCTTGACCATGTCGACCAAGGTGTTCCTTTTTCGTAAATAGTAAATTCCAGCCCAAAAAGGGGTAAATGTATACTGAGATTACATCAATTCATTTAATTTAACAAGTTCAAAAAGAAAAGCACTCGGCGATCTTTTCATATTTCGAGAGTCAAAAAAGAGCTTAAAGATGACTCCAAGGGGTTCCTTTTTCGTTTATTTTTAATGAGTCCGGAAAAGAGATAAAACAAAACTCGTTGAATCGATTAAGAATGATCACTGTTACCACTAAAAGATCCTGTAACTACACAAAGACAACCATAGATCACCAATATGGAGAATAAAAATAAAATAAAAACTTGTAAATAGAAAAAAAGTAAAAACATTTTACCATTTCACTTTGGGAAATTGGAGAGTGTATTTTACCCTATTTTCTTTGATTCTTCAGGCAAGCGGTGTGGCAAATCCGGGACACCATTTCGTGAATCGTTAGTTGCAGGTAAGAGCTCTTCCCTTTCTCTTTTTTTTCATACCATTTTCATGCCATTTCATAGAAGTTTTGACTATTTAAGAGGAGGTTTTTTTTTTTATTATCGGGGGCGATCAATGCGAGTCTCATCATCAGATCCACACTGATCACCCCATAGCCTAAAATGCCATCGTGCGACCAACACGAAAACAATTTGAATAGTCGCATTGGGTGCAAAGCAAAAATAAAACCATAAATATTCTATCTTAATCAGTTTTTTCAAAATTTTAATCCATTGAACAACTTCTAAATATTATTTATGGATTATTTGCAAGATATTTCAACAAATATGGCCATCGAATGGAAAGAGAGAGGCCATGAGGCAGAAGAACACCAAGCTTCTCAAAGTGAAACATGTGTTAATGTTATGAGGGACTATGGATTGCTTAAGTTCTTTCAGACCCCGTGACATAGAGCTTAGATTGAGTTGCTAGAGTATCTCATAGGATTATGGGATGTCGGTCATGAGATACTCATTATTGAAGATCAAGGACTTGAAATAGTGGTATCTGCCATATATTTCATCAGTGGACTATCTAGGAGAGGATAGAGGATCCAACTCTCTGGAGCTCATACTGGAGGAGAGAGCACTGGCACACTGATCGAAAGGCATTGCAAAGATGAAGAAACAATGATGAGTGGAAATTTTAAGATAGAAACCATCGACAACCTACCCTTGAGGAATATTCTACATACCATGTCCCATGTAGCTAGGGCTCAAGCATTGCATGATGTAATGAAATCTCAGTTCCAATACGCAGTGAACTGTCTCAATCCAACTATATTTAATTGGTGTGAAGGATTTCTAGTTAACATGAAAAGACAATTGACCAACTGCAAAACAGGTTGTTTGAAGCAGTTTGGGTATGGATCGATCTTAGTCACATTCTTCTTGGAGTGTGTGCTTCTATTTCAATACTAGTGGATAGAGGTGGACAATCCAACTCTGAGATATCCAAGGTTACTCAGATGGGGTGAGATTATGCCTCGAGTTGGAGGAGGTAAACAGATGCATTTCCCTCCAGTGTTATTTAGTTTGTTACATCAACAATTGATTGTGGTAGATGACTATGCCTATGTGGGCACAGACTTCAAAGGAGACCCATATCTTCCTCTACCACCTAGTGTACAATGGATCGATGTAGGTAAAAACTTGTTTTTTGGGATTTTTCAATTTTTATGATTCTTTTTATGTGTATTTGAGAGTTTACTTATGATAATTTTGCACATGTGGGACCAAAAATACCTCTTGGAATGTCTCTGATAGCTCGGCGAGTAGCACGCCCAATAGAGGAAGAAGCTCTATACGAGGAAGGAGTAGGCCCTGTAATGGAGATGGAGTGAAACATGGAAGTACTTACTCAGGGTATTCCAGAGTACTTTACTATAAATGACTTGCCACTGCGATACTAGAGGCACACAGTGGTATTATCCACGAGACTTCATCGGTTGTTAGGCTGAGTGATTAGAGATGTCTCATGCTATCATGAACATCATGTGGACGGATAGCCTATTCCTATTCGTATTATCTGCAATGCTGTAGGCTTTTAAATCCATGTGCCTCAGAACATTATTTTTTTAGATTTTGACATAACGAACTTTGACAGACTTGATATTAATATATATATATATATATATATATATATATATATATATATATATATATATTATATATATATATATGCATGTTTCTATTGTTTATTTATGTGTTCATATATCATGATGATGTGTTCGATATTTTACAAGTGACCAAATGTCTATCTAAAACATAATTTTCCAATGCATCTGTTAACATATTCAAATTTCGTGGAATGTGTTGATACTTAATGTAATGAAAGTTTCTTTCCAGTAATCGAACACATAGATACATGCACAAAATTTGTGGATTTATTACTAAATAATGACCATTTACTTGTAGCACAACGAGTTGTGAATCTAACTTAACAACTAATTTTCTGATTCTGAGAGAAACTACTTTTGATAACAATTCCATAACTACACTTTAATTGGAAATATTATTAGTTGTTCGTCCCAGTAAAATACCTTGTAAATTGATCAACTCGCCATTGGGGGAGAAGAGTGCCTAAGCTACGGAAGATAAGTTCTGCATGCTACGACAAGCACCAATAGAAAAACTAACATAATGGTTTGATGACATCTGTGAATCGAGTGGAACACAAGGTAAGCAGAGGAAACATGTCTGCAAAGCAAACAATCACACCAAAAAATCAAAATGCACATTAATGAATTCACACACTAATGTACAGAAGTAATTATATGGAATTCACGCATAATACGTTTTTAGATAAATCTCGTTGCAGGGTTGTGTTAACGCATTACCTTTTTAGTCAACCAAATCATAGGCTCCTTTTTGCAAAACATGTTTAACAATGTATGGCCCATGCCACATAGATTCAAACTTCCCATATCCCAAATTATCGTTGGATTGGTCATATAACAAGACCAAGTCACCTTTAGTGAAAACTCGTGGAGAAATAGTTTGATCATAATGATATTTAACTCATTTTTTTTTGCTTTGATAACCATCATAGCAATACAATGGGTTTCATCAAGCCTCAAGATAAAGTAAACGTTCCTCTTTAGGTGAGTTATCGGGGAGTAATTCGATAGCTAGTTTTAACGAAGGATTCTCACACTCAATAGGGAGTGTCGCCTCTAAACCATATACCAAATGGAATGGAGTGAAACTAGTGGCTATCTTAGCTAAGGTTCGGTCAACCCAAATAGCCAAAAAACAACATGAGATGTCAGTCGCTTTTGTGCTTTCCAATGGTACATTCAAGCATAGTAACTAAGACTTTATTAACCGCTTCAACTTGGTTGTTGGCTTGTGGGTAATAAGGACTTGAGTTGTCGTGACATAGACCCAACTGAGAAGTAAGCTCTGCCATCATGTACTGATGAAAATGGGATCTGTGATCAATGATATGACTTGAGGGACACCAAAACAGGTTATGACATGGTTAAATAGGAATTGAGTAGCAATTGTATCATCAGCAGTATATGTGGGCATCACCTCAACCCATTTAGTAAAATAGTAAATGGTGACGATGATATAGCCATGCCCCCCATCCGAGTGAGGGTTACAGTTCATGAAATCAATTCCCTATTTATCGAATGGGCCTATAGTAACAGTCATGGCACTTTTGAACTACCAAAATGCAATCTTTGGAGATATAAGTCTAGAAATAACCGATGCGAAGGAATTTCTGTGAAGTGGCATAACCTAACATGTGACCACCACATGCCTAGAGTGGCAGTCATTTAGGACTCGTTCAACCTCTTCAAGTGTTAAACATCTTAGAAGAACAAAATCAGCGTTGACTCAGTACAACGTATCACCAATAATCCAATAAGGTTAAGACTAATGTCGGATGCGGCGATGGCTAGATAGAGACAACTTGGATCAGAAAGTCTGGGTCTAAAAATATACAATAATATCTACATACCATGGGTCAAGATTACTAATGAAGAACAAGGTTTCATCTGGAATTTTCTCAGTAAAATCAGTGGAGGTGTTTCCAGAAGGAAGGGTGTAGATCAATTCAGCAAAAACTAGTGATTTCTTTGATTTGGTGGTATTAAACTTCAAATCAAAATCTTGTAGGATAACGATCTATTTAGAGTATTTTCCCCCAAGCAATTGACGGGTCAGAATATAAGTCATGGGGTTACAGTTATAAATCACGGTGGTCTTCCGTAGAAGAATATAATGGCGAAATCGTTGGACAACATGGATTGTTTCCAAGGGAAGCTTCTCAACATGAGCATATCGAGTTTCTATGTCAATAAAATTTTGACTCAAATAATAAACCACGTCTACATTTCCATTGTCATCATCCTAGACTAGTACCATGGTAATGGTACTGTCAGTCGCAGCAAAGTAAAAGAAATAATAGCGGTGCTAATCGAGGGGGGTGCAATAAAGGAGCACTAGTGAGTGTTTACTTTATAGCATCGAAATATTGTTGAGAGTTTTCATCCCAAATGAATGGGATCCCCTTGTTAAGTAAGAGAGTAAATCCCTTGGAAATCTTAACATAATTAGGGACAAAACGACGAAGAAAATTGGCCTTCCCTTGCAAACTCTGCAATTTGTGCAAGGATGAAGGAGGGGGTAGATTTACAATAACCTCTACTTTCAAAGGACTATTTAGATGCCTTATTTAGAGCCAAAAAAACCCAAGAGATGACCATATTCGATGCAGAAGACACATTTATGCAGATTAAGGTGAATATTATAGTGTTAACAACGTAGAAAGATTGCTCGAAGGTGGTCCAGATGGTCATGACACTTAGCAGAATGAGCTGGTAATTCATCCAAATAATTTTGAATGATGTGTTTAATATCATGAAAGGCATATGGCATCGCTCTTTGGAAGGTAGAACCAACATTTTTTCGACTGAAAGGGAGATTTTTATAATAAAACGTCCCCATGGACAGATGAAAGCAATTTTGTGTTGATCAGCGGATAATATGTTAATCTAGTTATAACCAGAAAAACCATCCATAAAAGAAAATATCTCATTCCCAGTGCACTCATCAATAATCTGATCAATTAAGGGAGTAGGATAATTGTCTTTAGGGCATGCACAATTGATATCGTGGTAATCAACACAAACTCGAATTGTTCCTTGCTTTTTAGTGATGGGTACGATATTGGAAACCCAATCTATCAATGGGATGGGCTAAATAAACCAACCTTTAGAATTTTTTCAACCTCTCCCTTAATAGCAATGAACTTTCTAGGATGCACCGGACAGAGCCATTAATGAAAAGGCTTCGCATTAGGATAAGCGGGTATCTTGTGCACCACTATAGCTAGATCGATACTAGGTATTTCCTCATACGACCAAGCGAAGACATCCCAGGTTCAATGGAAATGTCGATTGGCATCATAGCAGTAATATTTCCCATATTACCTTTGGATAGAACGTCGTGCACCAAAACAGGTGTTTGAAGTTGATGCGTTGGGTTATGAGAAACAAAATCCTTAAGACACGAAGAAATATCACTAAGACATGGAAGAAACAAGGAATGATGATGAGTATCATTGCAGGTATTTTCATCAAGAGACATGACCTCAAAATTACTCTCGTTAGTGGGAAATATCTCATTCAAGGGATCGGGAGTATCGCAAGAACCAAGCCAAGGAGATTAAAAATACATGTCTAGGTTCATACTAAGAGTCGTATGAATTTCAGAAGTAGCCGCTAAAGCCAAAATAACTTATTGATAAGATTGTTCTAAAGGAATTAGAGGCATAGCACCACTGAAAGAATCAACCTGATCTGGAGTAGGGATGATCCATGGATCACTTGAGGTTGAGATCATGTTGATCGAGGCGGCATGTGGTAGTGGGAGAGAAAAAGTTCCCATTAAAGCAGAATCTTTGAAAAGACCTTCCCCCACGCTCTCATAGGGAATATTTATATTTCCCACATATGGGACATTTCCATTTGAAGAACCAGAAGAGAAAAGGGCCAACTGATCGATGGTGATGACTTTCCCTTCATGAGGAAAACGGATCACATGGAACAAAGAGGAGACCACACAAAACATGGCATGATTCCAACTTCGTCCAAGTAGAAGTTTGTGATTTATATTTGCATCTATGACTTCTACTTCTAATTCGACAGTTTTCCCTTCCAAGGTGATGGGAAAACTTGTGAGAATACCATAAGGATGGGATCCTTTGCCATCAAAGGCTTCTAAGGTGTTTGAAGACTAATTGAGAGGTGGAGAGACAATGGCTTTCCAACATGAAACAGACATGATGCAGGTGGAATCACCCTCATCAATGACAGTCTGATGAATTTTCTTCCCTTTGATAATAACTTGAATCAAAAATGAAATTTGATGGGGAAGACGAGTAACATGATTTTCCAAGTCAAAAGTGATCAAACTCGAATCTTTAGGGTCAATCCCTTCAATAGTAGACATCAATGTTTTCAATTGTGTTGCAAAATTTTGGAGAACTTCCAAGGCAGACATCATCAAAGGTGCCTAATCCAAGTCCTCGAGAATATTGTAATGTTGGGCAGTTCACACATTCAGATTATAAGATGATTTTCGAAGAACACCTTTGGGAGGTGGCCGAATAACAAAGTCATTACTGGGTCTCTCAATATGAAGAGGACTGGCACTAGGTGGAGCAGAAGTAGAAGGTGTATCAGTGGCTTCCTTTTCCATCACCTTCTTTTGAGGAGTTTGACAATCTTTCGACTAAGTGGCAACAGAAATAGTCATTGTTCCACTCATGTAAACCTAAGAACCAGAAGAGGCAGAGGATTGTGGTTTTTATACCAATTGGGTCTGTTGCAATGGAAACAGATCTTTTAGTACAACCGATATTCCTTGCGTTCCTTTAAATAAGAGACTAACTTCTGCACGACAGGGACAATCCTTGGTATAGTGATCTTCCTCACCAATGAGGCAAGGATACTTAAGCTTACATTTGGATACATCATCAACAGATGACTTAGGAGGATCCTATTTTGGGGTATAATATTTTTCTTTTCCTTTACCCTTCTTTTAACCTTTTGAGGTTTTTTTTGCTGCGTATTGAAGCCCCGAAAATCGGGTCTACAACAAGGGGGATACCCACCCAGTCTGGACCTTGAAAACAACTCCTTTTCCGTTTGGGATGGTGGGTCTGACTGGGAATAATGGGACCAATTTCCCAAATTGTGTGTGTTGATAAGAATTTGATATTTCTATTTTCTAAATATTTCTAAGTAAAATGCTTTTAATCTAAGTCTAATTTAAAAGTGCAATTGTATTCTAATGAGCAGAAATATTTAAGTCTAAAACTAACCCGTGATTCAATTTTTTACTTATGCGATCTAAAATAATTTCAAACAGCAATTGGTAATAAATATCATTCAATTTCTACAAAAAAAGAATTCGATAAAAATGAATTGTTTCGTATAAAAAGTTAGCCAAAACAATTGTGAGGAGCATATCGCATAATAAGTCATTCATATATTGAGCATAAACAAAATAGTCATCACCGTACAAAAGTGCCAAATGATAACTCAAGCATTCAAGCTTTCATATATAAATAACTAAGCATAAAATATTACTTAGACACATAAGCAGAAATCGTTAAGAGATAAAAATACCATTGGTAACAAGTCTTACTCATGAGCTTCAGCAATATAGATTTATTTCTTCCTAATTCAACATCTACTAAGAGTACAAAAGTGCGTTTCAGTAGCAGACATCAAACATAGATATCAATAAATCTTGTTACATTCATTCATCAAAACCTCCTCTAAGGGTGCAAAAGTGCATGTTCCAAGGAAATGTTTTTGACGAATTTCAGGACCCTTCTCTAAATGCATGAGATGGGTTAAAATACTACTTCCTAAATACTAAAAATAGTTTATTACAAAAATATAGCAGGAGGTTTAAATGACCGTCCTCATATAAGGAAAAAATAAATCAAAACTAAAACTAAAACTGAATCTAGAAATAACTATCTATGTATCTGTTCCCTGTGGTCACAAGCATTCAGCATTGGCTTGAGGAGGGTCAGTTGGCTGACCTCCGATTTTAGTTGCCCTGCAAAAATAGAATCGGCAAGTTCTGGTGCTATCTTCTCGGTAAAGTTCGTAAGGCATTTGAGAGTCATGCATTGACTGTGCGGTTTAACCAAGTACTGCCAGTAAGTTTCCCAATTCAACTTGGTTAACTTCTTAATAGAATCTACCCTTTCCTCAGCCTTTTGTCTCCATCTTTTCTGCAGTTGCTATGCTTTTAGGAGAAATCCAGGAGGAGTCTCTGGTATGAGCTTTGCTCTGTGCAGGTTTTCATTGACATAGTCAATGACATTGTTTGTTGTTGTAGTTGCTTCTTTTGCTACCACATGTCGGGCACTAAATGGAATCGCTAGGTTTCAGCCAAATCTTCTTACCCCCCAAAGGTGCACCTGATAAATACTGTCAGTTTTGGAGCGTGAGTCCCACCTTTAGCCTTTAGCGCTTTTCCCTGTCGTTTTCTGGCTTACATGCGATCGAGCGCTCGAGGGCTTTCCTTCTCGAGGGGTTTTTCCTAGCTAATCGTGCATCGGAAACTGCTTCCTTTTTCCGATCCAAGCTTCCCAGGTGCTATTTTTTGCCTCCTGCGCAGTTTTGATGGGCCTTGGTCAGCGCGCTTTGCCCTTTTTCAATGGTTTTTTCCTTACCGACCAATTCTTAGTTCACTCTACCAAATTTTCATTTTCCTTGACGAACTTTCTCCACGAACTTCTTGTTGTAGGTTTCCTGTGGTTCTGGTAGATGATACATAAGCCTTAAATCTTGTGCAGTGAATGACACAATGAGGTCTTGGCCTTGAGTCTTGAATTGTCTGTCTGTTACATCAGCACTGTCTAGCACCCACTTAACCATGTATGTGTATGGAATAATCTTAGGTCTTTCCGTTATTCGGTGCAAGAACCAACATGCAAGTTCAGTGATTTATGCTTCAGACGACCCGCGCGAGTTTGTTGTTGCTTTAACATCCATAACTCTCAGCTTTTCTTCTTTGAGCAGACTGTACATGCCTTCCCAAGTAGTTATGTTGACATCTTTATTACAGGTGGTGTATGTGTACAAGGGTGTCATCTCTTTGTCCTCTGCAACCAGAGCCTTTCCCTTCTTTCCCATTACAATCTGCACACTGCTGTGTATATTACTCTTCTTGTTGCTCCTGCAAATTTACAAGTAAGGAAAGAGATAAAGTGACGAGAAAGCTCTTTAATTCGGAAATCAGATCAAATATACCACCTTACATGAAATAACCTCTCAATCAGTTTTAAATCTTATCTCATAAATGACCATCAACTAACCATTAAATCGGCATTAATGCCCATAAATTGGTATCGAATTACAAGAAAACTTTATTGAACGATGAGCCCTGTAGATCTGCGATAAAGCGATTTTGCGATTTTCTTCGCAATATCACTAATCCGTATTATCAACAATCATTTATCACTTTATGAGTCTGTGAGATGCGATTTGCAAGATGCCTTATCGCATATCGCCAGATCGGGATATTTTACCTAAGGTGATACTTGTGGCATATGAAAGATGTGATGTGAGATGAGTCTTTAAGGCACACGATCTCGCATCGTGTTTTCATAATTTCGAAATCTTGTTTATATGATGTTCCCCATTACCCTTTACGATGCAATGTTTTATTATTTAAGAGAACGATCTTATTTGGAACTTATCATGAAACTTAGTTTTTTTTTTTTTTTTTAGGTTTTGCGGGTGTTTTCCTAAGATTATGATAGCATATTTTATTGAAAGGGAAATATTAGTGCTAGTTTTTTATTTTTTAGAAGGGTCCCTATTTATTTAGATTTATTACTAAAACTAAATAAAAGGGGGGCTATTGCTAGCCACAACAATTGGCGATTCACTAGGAAGAACCAGTTATCTCTGATTATCTTTTGAATTTTCTAAACTTCCAAACAAGAAATGTCTTCTGGAAAATCAAACTTTATTATAGAAATATAAAGTGTATCATGCTTTCAGTTGTCAATGGTAGTTTGTTTCTCCTTTGTTAACTCTGATTATTTACTTCCCAAAGCTAGTCATTGTATTTACATCAGCCACTACTTAGTTTATAAAGATAAAAACAAAGAGTTCTCTATAGATCAGTTTTAAGTATGCTCATTTTTCATAGATAGAGCCTCTGTTGCCAGCAGATGTTCATAGCCTTGACAAGGTTACCTGTTACCCAGCAATGATCTTGTATCCTACTTGGAGAAATATACAATTTTCAAAGATTAATTGATATCCACACTTGTTATTTTGTGTTTTCTTTTAATTTTTAAAGAACAATGTCTTGGTTTGGTAGCCAAATTATGACAGTGCCATTCACTTGACTTATAACTTTGTTGAACAAGATGGCTCGTGATGAGACCCCTTGTCTTTTGATTGCAAAAATCTTGAGCCATTGCCTTGTTGTGGTATGTAGTTTTGGAAATGTCAGCAAGTCATAATATCTATGATCATGATAAGTCGACTCGTGATGAGACCTCTTATTCTTTAAGCTTAGAGTGTATTATTGGATTATTCCTTGTAACTCATAATTCCCTATGTGGGGAGGAAGTCATTGGTTCCTTAAGAATAGCTCTAGACAACAATTATAGAGTTTTTGGAAACAACTTTTCTACAGAGAACCTTTGTTTTGTTATTGATGCTTTTTATTGACTGATATAAAACAAATTCTTGCTAAAGGTTGTTTTTCATCAAAATTCGTAAGGCTCAAACTAGTAGCATTTTCAGGCTTATAGCATTTGACTGTACTTTTCAATAATAATGATCAATTTTCCAAATCAATTCTATTTATACAAGAAAAAAACAAAATCTAAAAGAAACACTAATCGTTTTTGTGAGTTCTCAAAGTTAACCATTTACAACCTATTTTATTATCAAAATAAAGCTATAAACAATAATTTACAAAAATAGAAGAGGTCATCTTCTATGGAAAGTATTTTTAAGGATCTTTCCATTAACAGGTAAAGATTATTTTTTCCCTGCTAAATTTTTCAACATGAAAGTCGATGGACCTATGATTTCAACAATTTGGAATGGGCCAAGCCACATTCGTTGGAATTTAGAATGTTTGCCTTTTTCCTCATGAGCCTTATCCCATTTCAAAACTAAATCTCCAATTTGAAAATTCTTCCTAGATACCATGCTTGAATCAAAGGAAGCCTTTGCTAATGCTTGATTATGAACATGTGTGATTTTAGCATGTTCTCATTTTTCTTCTTGCTTAAGGATCTGCAATTGTCTTAGTTGTAAAGATGAAGTTGGTGTTTCATCGATAAATTGAACTAACGCCAAAGAAGGAATTGCTAGATGAGTTGGGAGAACTACTTCTTTCCCATAAACTAAATTAAAGGGAGAAGTGCCAATGGAAGCCTTTTGAGTTATTCGGTCTACCCATAAAGCATACATCAAATATTTGTGCCAATTTTTATGATTCTAATCAATGGCTCGTTTAATGATTCTAATTAATTTTTTCTTCATTGATTTAGCCAACCCGTTCCCTTGTGGGTAATAATTGGCAGAATATTTAAGCTTAAAACCTCTTTTAAGTGAAAATTCAATCATAGCATTGCTAGAAAAATATGATGCATTATCAAACATTAAAGAAGAGGGTAAACCAAACCTGGTGATTATGAACTAATCTATGAAATCAATTATATGCTTAGCATTGGTTGTCTTGAGCGAAACTGCTTCTACTAATTTAGTAAAATAATCTGTAGCTGTAAGGATATATCTATGCTCTTTAGAAGAGTGAGGAACGATCTCACCTATTATATCCAATATCCATTCATCAAAAGGTTGATCAATATTGACTGGTTGCAAAGGCAATGATGGTTTCTTCTGTCTTCCGGCAGCAGTTTGACAAAAATGAAATTTCCTTACATAACTATGTGCATCTTTAAATAGTGTAGGCCAATAGTATCCTGCGCGTAAAATTTTATGTGCTGTAGCATCTCCCGCATAATGTCCACCTGCTGGTCCATCATGGAGTTACTGTAACACCTTTTTGGCTTCAGATTTCTTAAGACATCAAAGGAAAACAAAATCATAATTCATCCTAAAAAGTACATCATTTACGAGTTGATGCTGCTTAGCCTTCAATCTTAAAGCTCTTTTCTTTGTATAATCCAGATTTGAAGGAGCATATCCGTTCTTTAGATAAAATATGATATCAGCATATCTTGATTCAATATTGTTTAGGCTTACCTCATACATTTGTACCTCTTGATTTAAAGATGATATTTCAGAAATAAGCGATGCTCCAGCCAACATCTTGCAAAAGCATTGTCCTTTTACAATATTTGTTGGCTTGATTTCAGCATCATATTCTTGTAAGGAAATGACCCAATTTGCTCTCTTTTCACCCACCTCTTTCTATACTAAGATATTTCTTATCGCTGGAAATGGTACTGTGATCTTCGTATGGGTTTTAAGAAGAAAGGGTCTAAAATATTTGATCGCTTTGAAAACCGCATAAGCTTGTTTCTCAACGTCAGAATAATTTAATTCAGCCCCTTACGGATTTGAACTAAAGAAGGCAATTGGGGCTTCCGCCTTGTCTTGAATGGCCTGAATGTGTATCACATCATATGATTTATCAAATGAAAATGTATACAAAATAAAAGGATTGGAAAAATTTGGAGTTGATAGGGATGGGGCATTAATAATCGCTTTCTTAATCAGATTGAATGCTTCATATTCCTCTTGGACCCATTTGAAAAGTGAATTCTTTTTTATCATTGCTTGTAATGGTGGTAAAATCCTTGAAAAGTATGGAACACATCTTTTAACAAAATTAATCTGGCCAAGGAAAGGATTGCATGGTTTTCTTATTATGTGGCAAGGATATTTCGGAAATTTCCTTAATTCTGTCGGGATCAATATGGATTTTAGATTTTGACACCATAAATCCAAGAAGTTTTCCTTCACTTAATTCAAAAAATGACTTTTTTGGGTTAAGTGAAATCCCATACCTTTGGCAACGTTGGAAGATTTGCTTTAAGACTCTAAGGTGATTACCGCGTTTTTTAGAATATACTGTTATGTCATCCAAGTAAATCACCACTGATTTGTTTACTAATCCCTTAAAGGCAATATCCATGGCCCTTTGAAATGTGGCACCAGTGTTAATCAAACCAAGTGGCATCTTTTGATATGCATAAGTACCCCATTTGGTTCTGAACGTGCTTTTTAACTGATCGTCAGGATGGAATAGGACCTGGTTGTAGCCGAAGAAACCATCTAAAAAGGACATTAATTCTGATCCTGCGACCGCTTGCAATATTTGTTCCATAGGAGGTAGAGGAAAATTATCCTTTTGATAGGCTTTGTTAAGATTTCGAAAGTCAATACAAATCCTAATATCTCTGTTTTTCTTTCTAACTAGGACCATATTGGAAACCCACCTAGAATGTCGAACGGGAAAAATAATTTTGGCATTCAATAATTTATTAAGCTTGGACTTAATCTGACTTTCGAGATTAGGATGGATCTTCCTCAGCTTTTGCTGGACAGGTTTTTCATCAGCTATCATTGGGATAGTATTCTGAATAATCGAAGTGTCGTAAATCTTAAGGCCATCTAGTTCCAGGCAAAGACGTTTTTGTATTGTTTCAGAAGTCGAACATAAGCTATTTTTTCTTCTGGGGCTAGACCAAGACCTAGGTTGATATTCTGTGGCTTGGTATCCGTTCCTAGATTTACTAATTCATAGTTTAGAGTTGAACTCTGAAGTTTTTAATTGGTAGATCTTTTAAATCGATATTTCATATCATATAGGTCTTCCAACTTGACTATAGATTTTGGTATAGCATTATTAGTGTTTTCTTGTTGTAACTGCTAGTTATGTTGGTCCTCATCAATTATCTGAATAGTGTAAGATCCTTCCGATGTCAAGAAACTTACAATATCAGGATCGTCGTTGAAAATTCTCCAGTTTGTAATAGTATCAAGGATCGAGGGCCTAAATATCAATTTGATTAAGAATCTTTCTAAGCTATAGTCTTCTGAGAGAATAAGCTTGGAGGCTACATTAGCCAGGAGATTAGCACTAGCATTTTGGAGTCTGGGAATAGATGAAATATTAAATGCTATAAAATGTTCAGTCAGAACTTGCACTAAAGATTGATAATGCTTCAAATGACCTAATATACAATGTATACTATTTCATACCTGTTTAATAACAATCTCAGAGTCTTTGAAGACTTGTAGATACTTGATATCTAATATGATTGCTTTGTATATTCCTTGGACTAGAGCTTCGTAGTATTGTTTGTGCAATCGAACTCGAGTCTACATGTTAGCATAGTTTTGTTTCCCTCTCGACTAACTAATACACATCCTATTCTTGCTCCATCATTAGACTTAAAACCATCAAAAAATAATTTTCAAAATAAAGATTTATTTATAGGACTATCTATAAAATTAACACATTTAGAACTATCTGTTTGAGAAAAAAAATCCACTTGAGACATAACAGAGTGTTCTAAGTAAGGCGAAGTATGACCATTGAAATTTCCTAAGAAAGAGTCAACAGAATAGTTGCCAATTATATTGTTGTTGTATGCTACAGGTTCATTTTCTCCTTCCAATTCTGTCACTATGTATTTTTGGTGTCTTTCTCACTCAGCCTTTATCTGATTTGGTTTACCATTGTAAGGGAGCCACATATGTGACCAATTGGTCACAAAGTATCCATGAAGCTTTTCAGACCAATCCCTACTAAGAATTAAACCATAAAATTCGGGAATGTCTTGCAACTAGAATATCAATAACTTTACATACCTTTGGATTAGATGACAACCTTATGGTAACTTAATTTAGTTCACCGATTACTTCAACCTGCGATCGGTCGAGCTGGACTATGCGTACTACAGATTTTTGAGGTTGGATGTTTAACTTTGCACATATTGTTTTAGGTTTATTAGATGAAGCTCCTGAATCTACCAAATAATTATGCAAGTTTTTATTGAAAATTTCGTAAGTAAGAAGGAATGGGGGAGTATGGGATTTTGACCTACCTCCAATTAAAGCAATATCATTTGGATCAACTTTAATTTCCATATAAGTTGGAGGTTTTCCCATCTCATGAGAAGCTTGTGAGATTACAGCGGTGGGAAGAGGTGCAACAGGTACTGCATGTAACTCTTTCATAAGTATCTTTTGTTGATGCTTCAATTTGCTCACTCATGAAAAGTAATGTTAGCCCTAGTCTTCTTCATGTCTTCAACAATATTATACTCCATCTCATCAGAAACAAACAGTGTTTTTGATGGAGATGAGGGATCGGATTGGACTGGGCTTGTTTGAGTTGCTTTTGGTGATGATTTCTTACCTACGATTTTATCTTTAGATGTCGAGCTTGCGCTTTTCTATTTAGGACTAGGTTGTGGAGGATCTAGTTGATTTCTACTTCTTGTACTAACTGGTAATACCCCCTGATCCTCTTCATCTCGAAGAATGAAGTCCCACATTCCCTATACTTCTACAACTTCATCTTCATCAGTAGGTTCTTCGTTAGAAACTTCCTCTTCTTATTCTTCTAATTCTGCATTTATTTTAGCATTAGGCGGCTTTGAATCAGTTGAAGGATTTTTTCTATAAGGCTTGTAGGGTTTTTTTGAAGAAGCCTCTGCCACTTGTTTCTTAATGTCAATCATTTCATTAGACATGGTTTTTAAGACTTTCTGTAATCCTTCTAAATCAAATGGGTCTTTTGATTGCTTTTTCTTAGGATCATCTCTAAAAGTAACCTTCTTAGATTTTCTTTCATCAACAGCATTTTTCTTTTCTAAAGCTAAGATACATTTCTCTACCGCTATCGCTTCCTTCATGTTTTCCACTAATGTTGCCTTGGAAGCCCTATCAAAAAAGATAGCTATGTTTGATGGTAAAGCAGATATGTACCATTCACTTCTAATTTCTTTGCTAGGCTTGGAAGCGGTCGAAATTTTATTCAAAATCTTATTGAAATGCAAGTTAAAATCTTTGATAGGTTCTCTCGATTCAGTCTTTAGATTCGATAGATCATTGATCAGTGTTGCTGTAGATCTATCATAGTCGACCTTAGTCAAGAATTGCTCTTGGAAAATGTCCCAACTAGTGATGGATCCTAATGGTAATGAAAAATACCAGGATCCGGCTGCTCCTTGTAATGTTTGAGGAAAGAGTCGGACAACAACATCTTCATTAGTAACACCATTTAAATTTATCGATTACATAAAGTTGTTTATGTGTTCTTCTACTAGCATGCCTACTTCAGGATTAAATTAGGCAGCCATTTTTCAGGTTGGTCCGGTAATTGACTTAAGGGGTTAAGCATTAAGACTGCCCCTGGGTTATTGCATGGGGTTTGGGCCATCATTGAACTACTAATAGAGGAAAGTGTGGAAGAAGTCGCTTGTGGAAGGGATGAGGATGTTAAATTTCTAGTACTTTGATGGACAACAATTTGAAGTGGAGGGGTGGATGGTTGACTTTGCAATGGAGAAGTCGGAATGGATGTTGATGATGGAAGAGTCTCACTATCAGACCCTTGAGGTGATTTCCTTGCTTTTTTCCTTTTAGCTAGAGGTAATTCAGTTGGTTCAATACCAAACTTTTCACTTTGTAATTTGGTTAAGGGATGAGAAGGATTGTATTGTGAAGTCACACTACCTTGAGATATTTCAAACTTTTGTGGTGATATGGAAAATCCTTGAAGTTTATGAATCAAAGATTCAACTTCAGGAGGTTCAATAGTAGATTTCTCTGAAATGTTTGTGTTTTTGGCAGTGGTTGTTGTTTTCTCAACTTCTTGCTTAGGATTTAAATACTTGGAATGCGATGGAGAAGTCGGGGGATATGTTGAGGGTGATTTACTCTCATATGGTATTTAAATTTGGATTTACTAGCCATTCATAATTCATGCCCTCCTTCTAGCGCCATATATGTTGAAGCCCCGAAAATCGGGTCTGCAACAACGGGGTTACCCACCCAGTCCGGACCTTGAAAGCAACTCCTTTTCCATTTGGTATGGTGGGTTCGACTGGGGATAATGGGAACAGTTTCCCAATTTGTGTGTGTTGATAAGAATTTGATATTTCTGTTTTCTAAAGATTTCTAAGTAAAATGCTTTTAATATAAGTCTAATTTTAAAATGCAATTGTATTCTAATGAACAGAAATATTTAAGTCTAAAACTAACCCAGGATTCAATTTTTTACTTATGCAATCTAAAATGATTTCAAACAGCAATTGGTAATAAATATCATTCAATTGCTACAAGAAAAGAATTCGATAAAAATGAATTGTTTCATATAAAAAATTAGCCGAAACAATTGTGAGGAGCATATCACATAATAAGTCATTCATATATTGAGCATAAACAAAATAGTCATCACCGTACAAAAGTGCCAAATGATAGCTCAAACATTCAAACTTTCATATATAAATAACTAAGCATAAAATATTACTTAGACACATAAGCAGAAATCGTTAAGAGATAAAAGTACCATTGATAACAAGTCCTACTCATGAGCTTCAGCAATATAGATTTATTTCTTCCTAATTCAACATCTACTAAAAGTACAAAAGTGCATTTCAGTAGCAGACATCAAACATAGATATCAATAAATCTTGTTCCATTCATTCATCAAAACCTCCTCTGAGGGTGTAGAAGTGCATGTTCCGAGGAAATGTTTTTGATGAATTTCAGGACCCTTCTCTAAATGCATGAGAGGGGTTAAAATACTACTTCCTAAATACTAAAAGTAGTTTATTACAAAAATATAGGAGGAGGTTTAAATGAACATCCTCATCTAAGGCAAAAATAAGTCAAAACTAAAACTAAAACTGAATCTGGAAATAACTATCTATGTATCTGTTCTCTGTGGTCGCAAGCATTCAGCATTGGCTTGAGGAGGGTCGGTTGGCCGACCTCCGATTTTAGTTGCCTTGTGAAAAAAGAATTGCCAAGTGCTGGCGCTATATTCTCGGCAGGGTTCATAAGGCATTTGAGAGTCATTCAT
This sequence comes from Pinus taeda, assembly GCA_000404065.3. NCBI lineage: Eukaryota > Viridiplantae > Streptophyta > Pinopsida > Pinales > Pinaceae > Pinus > Pinus taeda. Next base: position 126,122 of record APFE031591368.1, read on the forward strand.
TGACTATGTGGTTTAACCAAGTACTGCCAGTAATTTTCCCAATTCAACTTGGTTAACTTCTTAATGGAATCTGCCTTTTCCTCAACCTTTTGTCTCCAACTTGTTTGTAGTTGTTGTGCTTTTGGGAGAAATCTAGGAGAAATCTCTGATATGAGGTTTGCTCTGTGCAGTTTTTCATTGACACAGTCAATTACATGGTTTGTCGCTGTAGCTGCTTCTTCTGCTGCCGCGCATCGGGTGCTGAATGGAATCGCTAGGTTTCAACCAAATCTGCTTACCCCCCAAAGGTGCACCTGATAAATACCGTCGGTTTTGGAGTGTGAGTCCCGCATTTAGCCTTTAGCACTTTTCCCCATGGTTTTCTAGCTTACATGTGATCGAGCACTCAGGGGCTTTCCTTCTCGAGGGGCTTTTCCCAGCTAATCACGCATCAGAAACTGCTTCCTTTTTCCAATCTGGGCTTCCCAGGTGCTATTTTTTGCCTCTTGTGCGGTTTTGATGGGACTTGGTTAGCGCGCTTTGCCCTTTTTCAATGGTTGTTTCCTTACCAACCAGTTCTTGGTTTACTCTTCCAAATATTCGTTTTCCTTGACGAACTTTCTCCACAAACTGCTTGTTGTAGGTTTCCTGCAGTTCTGGTAGGTGATACATAAGCCTTAAATCGTGTGTAGTGAATGACCCAATGAGTTCTTATCCTCGAGTCTTGAATTTTCTGTCTATTATATCGGCACTGTCTAGTACCCACTTGACCATGTCTGTGTATGGAAGAATCTTCAGTCTTGCCACTATTCGGTGCAAGAACGAACATGCAAGTTTAGTGATTGATGCTTTAGACAACCCGCACGAGTCTGTTGTTGCTTTAACCTCCATAATTCTCATCTTTTCTTCTTCGAGCAGACTGTACATGCATTCCCAAGTAGTTATGCCAACATCTTTGTTACAGGTGGTGTTTGTGTACAAGGGCGTCATCTCTTTGTCCTCTGCAACTAGAGCCTTTCCCTTCTTTCCCATTACATTCTCCACACTGCTACATATATTACTCTGCTTGTTGCTCTTGCAAATTTACAAGTAAGGAAAGAGATAAAGTGATGGGAAAGCTCTTTAATTCTGAAATCATATCAAATATACCACCCTATGTGAAATAACCTTACGATCAATTTTAAATCTTGTTTCATAAATGACCATCAACTAACCATTAAATTGGCATTAATGCCCATAACTTTGTATCGAATTACGAGAAAAACTTTATTGAATGATGAGCCCTGTAGATCTGTGATAAAGCGATTTACTTTGCAATATCACAGATCGCAATATCGCTAATATATTTTATCAACAATCATTTATCACCTTATGAGTCTGCGATATGCGATTTGTGAGATGCCTTATTGCATATCGCCAGATCGGGATATTTTACCTTAGGTGATACTTGTGGCATATGAAAGTTGCAATGTGAGATGAGTCTTTAAGGTGCGCGATCTCGTGTCACATTTTCGTAATTCTGAAAGCTTGTTTATAGGATGTTCCCCATTACCCTTTGTGATTCAATGTTTTATTATTTAAGAGAACAATCTTATTTGGAACTTATCATAAAACTTAGTTTTTTTTGTAGGTTTTACGGGTGTTTTCCTAAGTTTATGATAGCATATTTTATTCAAAGGGAAATATAAGTGCTAGTTTTTTATTTTTTAGAAGGGTCCCCATTTATTTAGCTTTATTACTAAAACCAAATAAAAGGGTGGTTGTTGTTGGCCACAACACCGCAAGAGACTAAATGACACTAACCTTAAAGGTTTTACCAAGATTTGAAGAGGGTTCAAAGGAGGATTGGATGTAGTATTCGAAACAGATTTTTGCTTCGAAGAAGATTTATTGGAAGTTTGAGATATTGATCCAATAATACCATTGATAGGTAGTACGTCCATATATTTAGAAGATGTTGGATCCGTAGATGGCCTCGAAGCATCAGGAAAGAGATTATATAACGTGCTAGATTGGGAGTATACCAAATTTAAATATTGGGCACGGGAAATGGCTTGATCTCAGTAACACAACCTTTCATTGTTATGTCTACAGCAATTTTGTTGACGAATGATTTGGTAAACCATTCATTTAACAACTCATTAGGTATTTCAAACTTGATGAGGTGACGTCAACGTCTCCATTCATGGATGTGATCGGAGATGTGGGCAGAAGTATTATGTTTCAGAGATGTAAGAAAATAGGTACCAATTTCATAGCGAATCAGTAGCTGGAAGTGAGTGAGGAAGGTCATGGCCAAAGAATTGAATCCTAAATAGGAACCTCGAGGTAACTCGATGTACCATTTCATGGAGGCACCCGTCAAGTTTCATTGAAAGAGATGTAGATGAACAAAGTCATCAACTGAGGAATTGGAAGAGAACCATAAGTGGTAAGTCATAACATGGGCCTGGGGGTCTTCTTTATATTTTCCTTCAAATTTTGGGCAATCGCTGGGAATCTTAGTGGGAACCAGAGGCCAATAAGGAAAATGAAGTATTGGATCATTAGTGAGCCTTGACACATATGGCAGTTCCAATGTCACTAGAAATGGCAATTGTAGGTTGAAAGGCATGTAAGGCCTTTGATAAGGCCCAATTTGTAGATTCCATCCTTGTTGGTATGGGTTTTTCCCCCAAACTGGTGGATTTTAACCATAAGGAGCTTGATATTGCCCCCATTGAGGGGTACCCTGACCATAAGGTGGATTTTCCCCCCACAAAAGTGGGTTTTAACCAGGGTAGGGTTGATATTGACCTGGCATAGGCCATCGAGAACCATAAGGTGGATAAAAATTTTGTACGACATATGGATTACAAGGTTTTTGTTGCAACTACTAGCCCTGGGGATAAAACTATTGGCCCTGCTACTATAGGGGTTGACCCTGTGGCTAGAAGGGTTGACCTTGCAGATACAAGGGTTGATTTGGTTGTTGTAAAAATTTCCCTTGTTGTTGCAAAGGTTGTTGAAACTATTGCAAAGGTTGCCCCTATTGTTGTAAAGGTTGTTGTTGAATAGTCCCTTGAGGAATTCCTTGTTGGTACTGATAAGTTCTAGTGGAGCGACCATATGCATCGGAAATAGGATTTTGACCAAGTTGTATATGAGGACCTACTTATGGAATATATGGTGTATTTTGAAGTGCTTGTCAACCATATGGAACATGAGACTATTGGTGGGGTATCTAGGCCAAATAAGGTCGTTAATACTGGACATTACTTGCTCCAGCTGGAATAGATGATCCAGCGAGATTAGGAATACCACTAACATGTTGTCTCACTCCAACCATGTGGGGTTGTGATCCACTCACATGGGTTCCACTTGAGACAAGAGGAATATTTGGAAATTTCCCCCAATGCTGCGAATGAGGTGGTGGCACATTTTGTCCACTTGATGGGGGAATTGAGGAACTTATAGATGTATTAACTGAAACTATCAGTTGCACAGGGATTGTAGGTTGGAATGAAAGTAACGGTTGTGTTGGAATAGTCAATTGAATCAAAATTGAAGGAATGATAGTTTTCACAAGGATATGAAAGCTCACATGAGGAATAAACAAACCAGAAGTAGGCATAGCATTCGAAGACCAAATTGGATTTTTGTATAATGAATAAGCATTAGGCATTCTTGTAACTAGGTGAGCCAAGGTCGTATAACCAAGTGGAAGCATAGGCCCATTTTTTTCACGAGGTGGTTGTGATGGAACTCTTCCTACATAGGAAAAAATTTCAATGGAAATTTGTATTTAGAATCATTATCAACAATAGGAGTGTGAGTAGTTGAGACTTCTGATGGACCTCGAGGAGAGGTTGGAAACTTAACTTTTGATGCCATAGGTGGAAACATTTGGCAGGGGGGAGTCCGAGATGATGTTGATAACTCCAAAGGTACACCAGCTTGATCGTATGGACTATAAGGTTGTTGAGGAGATATCACCAACATATCAAAAAGTGAATTCAGAAGGAATAAAACAAATCTTTGTGGACTCTCAAGGGTTTCGAGATCAAACTCTTGAGATGACAACAAGTCTCTAGGTGGGGGCTGAGAAGCAAGGGGTTGGAAACTTGGGACAATTCCAAGTTCAAGACCTTGAGCTTCAAGTGACTTTGAAAGTTTAGGATGAACTCCTTGTGATGACCCTTCAGTATTAGATGATGAAGGCGAATGGTGAGGTAAACACAGTGGTTCAACCACGAAGACTTCCTCTCAAAATAAAAAGGAGAAGAGATGACTTCGTTGAGGGATTTAAAATTAAAATTTACAAGGAATTACTCAATATGAGGTAAAGAAGAAACTGCATGGGTTAGGAATATTATCATTGGTAGTTAATTTTATAACTTAAAATAACAAATAAATAAAAAATGGTTATACTGGGAAATAGGGTTTACCAAGCATCTGTGAACTACTATATACACCTTAGCTGAAACCAAGGACTTAATGTATGGCAGCCAATCTCCCTGAATGTTATGTTCGGTGTATCACATTTACAAGGCAGCAAAATCAGTTATCTATGGCTAAAAGATAACAACCTAGTCGGGTATCCTAATATATACTCGATGGCATGGGGAGCACAATTCTGTGTTAGTGTTGTCTAATGCATAATTGTCTGGTGAGAGAATTCTGATATACTTTCCATACTAAAGTGCCTTCGATATACCCGAAAGTACTAGAGAACCTTCGATATACTTTCGTACTAGAACGGGATTTCACCCTCGGGATACAATGCAGGAAATTAACGGCAGCTTCTTTGTTTAAAGATGTCAGTACATGTCTCTAGCCTAGACCTCTAGATATTTGTGTTAGGTTACAAATGCTCCTTAGGTTAATTGAGGTAAATTTTAAGTTTATCTTTAATTAGGTTTCAATTTTATGCCTCAACGATGTCACTTGAATGCCTATGATGCAACTAAATGAGAAAAATGAAATCTTTTCATTCGATGAAAACTAAACTAATGGAAGAGAGACAACCAAAAAATGCATCAATCAAGAAAAATGCATCAAAACATATCTCCCTAAATTTTTGAATGTAAGATGTAAAAAATGAAAACTACTCTTTCACTTTCACTAATGAATGCAATGTGAAAATGAAATCTTACAAGAAACAAAATCACTTTCTTTCACTAAGATGCACTAATATTTTTATTCTTTTTCTTTCACTTTGATTCAAAATACAAACTAATGCATAAGCAAAGGAAAAATGGATTTCAAAACAACTAAAATGAATATTTCATTCACTTTGGTTTTGAATAAAACAAAAATCATTTCAAAAATACTAAAATGAAGAGATTCTTTCACTTTTATTTTCGAAACAATGAAATAAAAACAAGCATATTATTTCAGTTTCACCAAGGAAAACAATTGTAATCTATGCCAGACAATCAAAACAACTTCGCAAATATGAACCAAAAGCTACTTGAAAATGGTGTCCTAATCTCAGTAAAACTCCTAAAGGGAGACAATTGATCTCACAAAGACAAGCCAAGTGATGAGTGAAGGGTAACCTAGACCTAGAAACCCTAAAGGACAATCTAACTTCAATCACAAACCAACAGAAGCAAAGAGAAAATTGCAATCATTAAAGGTCAACAATCAAGGTAAACACAATGAGATCACATTGGAAAAACACTCACAGAGGTTGAGACACACTGAAAATGAGAAGAAACCCTAACTTTTTCTGGCCTCTAGGATCAGTGTGCCTATGAAAGGAAAAGTAGTGTTGAAAGGCAAAGCAGAGCGACTATTAATCCAAAATCAGCATTCGCGACACTTCTATAAAACTTGAAAATGTGTTGGGTGAGGAAAATAAGGAAAAAACAAAAAGTTTCAATAATCAGACGAGACTCAACACTCTTAAGAAAAAACCAGTGACTGTATAAACCTACAGTGATGCACACAAGCTGAGAAATCGACGACTTATCAAAATAATCAGAGGACCATATCAAAGAAATGGATGGAAAAGCTATAGAGTCTATAATGGAGTCATCATTTTGTTGAGTAGGTAAATCCCCTCTACGGACAGAGACAATCCCTCTAGCCCAATGAGTGGGTCTAACAACAAACGAGACAATCTATAAGATGCTTTCCTAGATTACAATCAAAATAAGAGAAGAGGAAGGAGACCTACCTCACTCTGATGTTATAATGCACTCCTTTGTTGAAGATCTTGATCACTTACTCTTCAGGATCATTCCTTGTTGCTCATAGCATTTGAATACCTTCACAAGAGGCCAAAAACACAACAAAGCATAAAATTGCAACAAGCATAATCAAATGTAATCCACTTAATAGATCAAGGAACATTAAGATAAATGAAACATCGACACAAGCATTTATGGAAAGTGAAGCAAAAACTATATATATTAATAAACAAAATAGGAAGCATACAACCCAGGCCTTCATGTTAGTAACCCTCCTTGAGTGAATTTCCAAGTCCAAGCTCAAGCTCTCCAAGCACTCCTTCTCCAAGCCAAAGTGAATAGCATGTAGGCATTATCTTAGCATAAGGGTTCAAATAATCTGAGACCGACCATTTGGTAATGGAGGGAGATGAATTTATAGGCAGGGAGAGAGAATTAGGATCTCACCAAAGATAGGGGAAGGTCCTCATCTCAAGGAGGAAGCTCATAGGGATAAGATTAAAGGGTAATCTTGGAATAATTTTACCACATTCACAACAAACATCATCTAGATCGTCATTTTGGAAGCCTCTAGATTCTAGATCATGAAATTTCTCCTCCACTTTGGGAAAAAATTCCTTTTAGGGTTCAGCACGAGTATCTAGGCAAAATTCATGCAAGTAGCGTGAGGTTCATATGGTGTAACATGACATTAGCACAAGAGGATAGTGTGACAGTTGCGCTGACCCAAAAATTAGGGTTTTGAGCTCATTTTTCTCAGGAAAGGCTCAAGGAAATTTTTCATTAACTTTTCAGGAAGGATCTGGACTACATATCAGGATGGGTGCACTGCATATTTTTCAAGGTTTTGGCAATCCGGGGTATGACACAAGGAGGTGCAGTAGGTGTGACAAAATACTATGTAACAACATGACAGGGGATTAGAATTTTGTTATCAACATCAAGGAGATAGATGGAGGTAAGGTAAATTTTGGAAATAATGTCTCTGCAAGAATCATAGGAAAAGGAATCATCAGTGTTGATAATTGAAAAATCAAGCCCATGATGTCCTATATGTGGAAGGGTTAAAATATAACCTTTTAAGTGTCATTAAAATGTGTGATCAAGGTTTTGATGTTAAATTTAACTCCAAATGGTGTGGAATCAGAAATTCAAATATAGGGAAATCGGTAGTAAAAGCTGTCAAGAAGGATGGTAATGTATATATCCCTGACGGATTAAAACCTGAAAAATGCAGCATTGGAAAAATGGATTAAAGTTGCATATGGCATAAGAGGTTTGGACACATTAGTTTTGACAAGATCACAAGTTGTCAAAGACATGCCCATAATTTCAAAGCCTCATAATGATTTCTGCAAAGCATGTCAATTTGGGAAGCAAACTAGAGTCTTCTTCAAGGCAAGAATATTCAACATCCCGTCCATTGGAAATTATTCACACAAATATCTATAGACTAGCCAAGACACACACTCTAAAAGGAGAAAGGTAATTCATGTTGTTTGTAGACGATTTCACAAGAATGACATGGGTTAGTTTTCTTAAATAAAAATATGAAGATTTTGAGAAATTTAAGAATTTCAAGGCTCTTATTGAAGATGAAATGTATTTGAAGATTAAATGTTTAAAGGTTGATAGAGTAGGAGAATTAACCTCCCATTAATTCAATGAATTAAGTGAACATCGTGGAATTAGGAGGAATTTCACTATTGCAAGAACATCTTTACAGAATGGTGTTGTTGAAAGGAAGAATAGAACAATTCAAGAAATGGCAAGCTCTTTTGTTTTGAAGCTCTATTGCTAGATTGATTTTGAGGAGATTAAATAAATTCAAATTTGTATATACTTAACATGGATCAAATTGGGATCAAAATATCTAAAACCACTTATGAGCTATGGAAAGGAAGAGCAGTTATAGTTAAGCACTTAATAGAGTTTGAAAGAAAAATTTTACATCAAGGTGAATGAAGACAACCTTGGGAAATTTGAAGCCAGTGTCGATGAAAGAATCTTCTTAGGATGTGCTTATATAAGAAAGGGGTAAAATTTTTATAGCAAAATAACATGACAATTTATTAAAAGTATTGATGTGAAAGTAGATGAAGCAATACCACATAATTAAGTGTTTCCTCCAGCTAAGCCTAATCCTATAATCTACCAAGAATCAACATCGGAAGAACAAGAAGATGAATAATTTGAAGAGGATATAAGAGGGGAAGATGAGCCTTTGCACACAAAAATTCCATCTAGATATGTATAGAAAAATCATATAGATGATCATTCTAGGAAATTAACAAATATTCAGGAGTTCAAACTAAAAGGAAACCTATAAGTATTTCATCTCAAGAAATCATAGCCTTCGTGTCTCTTATGGAACCCCAAAATTTTGTACAGGCCAACAAGGATGAGAAATGTGTTAAAGCCATAAAAGAGGAGTTGGATCAAATTGAGAAGAATTAGACTTGGGAATATGTTACAATACTTAAAGAAAAAAATATAATTAGAACCAAATGGGTTTATAGAAACAAGCTCAATGAAGATGGACATGTTGTGAGGAATAAAGTAAGACCTATATGCAAAGGTTATGCATGAGTTGAAGGAATTTATTTTGATGAGACATTTTCTCCAATGGCTTGACTAGAAGCCATTAGAATGTTCCTAGACTTTTCTTGTTTCAACGAATTCAAAGTATATCAAATGTAAGAAAATTCAACCTTCTTGAATGGAGGACTCAAGGAGGAATTCTATGTCGAACTACCAGAGATATTTCAATTAACAAAATACACAAATTATGTGTGCAAAATAAAGAAGGAAATTTATGGTATAGAGTGAGCCCCTAGGGCATGATACTCCATATTAGATGATTATCTTCATAATCAAGGTTTCAACAAAGGCTCCATTGACAACAATCTTTAAATGAAAATTAAAAGAGGTAACATATTCGTTATTGTTGTCTGTGTAGATGATATTAGTTTTGGTAGGGATGATGATTCCATGAGAAAGAAATTTGCATGAAGTATGCATAAAGAATCTGAAATGTCCATGATGGGTGAACTATCATTTTTCCTTGGCTTACAAATCTAACAATCCAAAAAATTAATTTTTATATCTCAATCCAAATACCTTAAAAAAATGTTGAAAAAGATTGGAATGGAAAATTGTGCATTTGTAAGAACTTCTATGGTTACAAATTGTAAATTTTGTGAAGATAATGAATATCCTAAAGTAGATAAAACTATGTACAACTCAATGATCAAGATCCTTCACCATTTGACAACATCGAGGTTGGACATTATCCAAATTGTGGGACTAGTAGGTGGGTTTCAATCATGTCCAAAAGAATATCATGTAAATGTTGTTAAAATAATATTAAGATTTTTGGAGGGAACCATAAATTATGGCTTACAGTATCCCAAAGAGACATGGGACCTTAGCCTTAAGGCCTATACTAGTGTTGATTTGGTTGGAAGCATGGATGAAAAGAAGAGAACTAGTAGAGGAGCATTATTTCTTAGAAAATCTCTAATATCTTGGCTCAGCATAAAGCAATCATGTCTTTATCTATCACCGAAGTAAACTATATTATGATAGTTGCATTTTGTACTTAGGTACTATGGATGAATCAAATTTTGGAGGATCTTCAAGAACATCATAATAAGCTTGTTTTTATAATGTGTGCAAATACCAGTGCAATTAACATTTCAAAATTTTCTATCATGGACTCAAATACACAACATATTCCCATAAAGTATCACATTTTGTTAGAACAAGTTGTGGATCAATTAGTCAAATTGGAATATATTTCAACCAAAGAATAGATTGTTGATATATTTACTAAGCCTTTACCGAGGGAAAGTTTCAAACATCTTAGACAAAGAAGGGGAGTGGCCTCTTCCACACTAGAAGAGTTATCTCACTAATCTGAGCCAAAGTTTAAAAAAGATGTCCTTTAGCCTATATCATGAGGAAGGTGTACATTAGCAAATGGGAGCATATTATCAAGGGGAGACTCTATCATGTTCACAAGAAATTTCAAGAATAAATGGAAACATATGATCAGGGGGATACTCTATCCAGGAATAAGTTGAGAATAATTGGAAACATGATCTCAGGAGGATACTTTTATCCATAAACAGTTGGAGAAGTATTTACAGGGCTTGCAAATTAATAATGAGAGTATGGTATCAAGGGGTCACAATATCAGGTTTGGACATAGTTATAGGGGTGTTGGTAGACAGCCATGTTCCTTTTCCATTGATCTCAAATGGGGAGAGAATGCAGGCATAGATACAGACATTGATAAAGATTGAGAAGAAAGATTGGAGGAAAGACTACAAAAATTGAAGGAGAAAGAAAAAAGAATCTTCATAGGAGGAGTCCTCTGAATTATTTCAAGGGTATATTGGTGCATGTAAAATGAGGTTTGATTTCATTCATATTAAGGGGAGCTTGGCCTAATTCCATAAATGGCCATCAATGTCTCGTAGTGTTTCCATCAATGAAACATGGGGTGGATTGTTGCACATTGAGTTATCATTGATGACAAAAAGTATTATTTATATAAAAGAGGCTGCCTAAGGAATTAGTAGTATCATTTATGAATCAAAGGAAGAAAGTATGGCAACTAAATCTCTTGTGTACTCTCATCAGGTGAAGTTAAAAGAGGTGTGACTTTTATTGAGTTCTTCATAAGGTTATGATGCCCTAATGAGTTTATGAATAGAACTATTAGATAGTACTTGTCAAGACTTTTCTAACAATATATTACACTATGAAAAACTCCTCATGGATGAGAAGTTGTGGCAATTTGAAAATAAACAATAATGGAGGGCCTAAACTATAGGGAAAAACCCTCATTAAAACGTGCCTGCAATTTGAAAATCAACATTAAAACATGCGCATCTGCTAAGCGGACCCATGGTTCAATGGTTAAGTCAACGATAGATTGTAACTAAATTTGTGTGAGGTTTAAAAAATTTAAAGTCAAACATATTTCTCAAACCAAATGGATGCAATGATTGGATGAAGAATTTGAAAGGTATATGATATCACAACCTACATGATGTTTAATCGAGGTCACTAACATGTCCTATAATGACACATGGAAACTATTGGTTGGATGATATGGTAGTGACATGTCCCCTTTGCACAATTAGTTATGACGTGTGAGATAGTGGTTTGATTACATGACAGTGATGTGTCACCCTGCATAATCAGCCATGATGCAACAACAATATTGATGGGGCACCTTTTGGTTGGATGAGGCGATGTCAGTAGGATGATGTGGCATCTCCATGAAACACCATGTGGCAGGTCTAAATGGAAATTTTTAATTGTTCAAATGGTCAAAATGGGTGACAGGTGGCAAGCGGAGACATGGAATGATCATATCATCATGTAGATGACCATGGACCCTTGAGATAGGGTCATATGGCATGGTCACATTTCCTAAGGAAATGTGTTAAGCACTAATTTTAAGGTCATGTCGTCACATTCTCATGGAAAGTTTAAGCCCCAAACTTTAGCGATATTGTGTTTAAATAGAGTTCACTTTTAACGTTGGTCAAACATGAGGTTATCTCCAAGGTCGGCCATACATACATATAATATATATATAATATATATAAATATATATATAATAATATATATATATATATATATATATAATATAAATATAGAGATATATATATATATATATATATATATAATATATATATATATATACTGTTATATATATTATATATATTCAAGCCAGTTTCCAAACAAACACACATGTCACTCAACAATGTTATCTAATGAAGCTAGAGGAGGAAGGCTTGTGAATTCAGCGCTAAGCTAAAATGGTTAATCTTTGTTATGCAAGCTCCCGGTGAGGAGGTTCAATACCCTTCAGAACTGTGTGAATACGCACTCCAATATAGCTGTGTGTTATGGTCACCAGATGGGCGCCAATGGCCATTTTTATGTCGAAGTCGGGCGCGTGATCTAATATGTAAAAAAACTCTCCCTGGAGAGTCAATGGACTCAGTGAGAGGTTAGTATCTGGTTAATGTGGGATAGTTTTATTCAATTTATTCAGGTTCAAGTCTTGGTTTAGACTCAGTCATTATATATATATATTTATATTATCATATACGCCTATTATATATATTAATAGGCTTAATGGCGCGCTCGATTTAACCATTTTGTTGAACATTTAACCATTTTGTAGAGCCTGTAAAGTGTTATTTTGTAGAATGCACCTTGTTTCTGTCATTCTGTAGAATGATTATTTCTTTTATAGTTTTGTATAGTTTTATATGGTTTTTGGAGGTTGTTGGGCTCATTTTAATACTAATTTAAATTCTAAAGAAGCATGATGATCCAAGTTCAGTGGTGAACAATCCTAGAGGCATGAACATCTTGATGATGTATTTTTTATGGTTAGAATCAATGTTATGTGTTTTGGAAGCTTAGGAGTAAGTTGCAATTGATGTTGGGTATATGGAAAGAATATGTTCCGAGAAGGGTTTTATGTGAACAAATGTTAGACAACCAACTCACAAATAGATAGATAAATGACTTAAAAATTATCCGCTTTGAGGGGGAAAACAATTTTACATTACATAAATGAAAAATTATTGGATGATATAAATGAAAATACCTCCTTTGTATATATATAGGAATCTAAGGGGTCACAATATAATCAGAGCCTACATAAAAATAATAATGTAAGGGCACAACAATAACAATAGTGGGCTTCTATGGGGCACAACCATAAAAATATGGGGGCTACATGGGCACAACAAAAACAATAAGGGAGCTATGCTAACAATAATAATAAGGGGGCTACACTAGTATTATAGGGACCTAAAATTCCCCTCTCCTTCAAAAAAGTGGTGTCCTCAATGCTTGAGTAGATTTGGATGCATACTCTGAAATTGATCGATTTCGTAGTTGTCGTGTTCTTGTTTCCATGAACGCTTCAGGATCAAATATGATTTTTCCTTCTTTATCAATTTTTCGCAACACAGTTTGAACTAAAATATTTCCAGTGATAACCTTCTTTAAGCATGAAACATGGAAAACTGGGTGTACTCAGGAAGATGCAGGCAAATCCAATTTGTATGCCATAGTACTAATAATTTGTAAAACCTCGTAAGGATCGTAGTACTTGGGTGATAATTTATTATCCTTCCTAGATTGTTTGAGATACATTTGTTTGTATGGTTGTAGCTATAAAATACCTAGTGACCTACATCAAAAATTCTTTCACTACAATGTTGAAATCCCTGTTGTTTCATTCGATTTCGCACCAGAGGAAGGTTATCCTTTAAGCATTGGAGAACCTTTTGTTGATGCTCGATTTGATCTTCCACTGCTTGAACCTTAGAATTTTCTCTTAAATATGATGTGATGGATGGTGGATGATATCCATAAAGTGCCATAAATGGGGTCATTTTTGTTGTAGTGTGGAAGGAAGTGTTATACCACCATTCATCTAGAGGTAACCACTTGACCCATTGTGTTTGTTTATCAAATACAAAGCAATGAAGATATCTTTACAAACTTTTGTTCACTATCTTAGTTTTCCCATCAAATTGAGTATGATCAGATGAGCTATGAGCTAATTGAGTTCCAAGCCAAGAAAATATTTCCATCCAAAAATTTCTATTGAAAATGGGATCTTTGTCACTTACTATAATCTTTGGGTTTCCATGAAGCTTTTGAATTGTTTCCATAAACGCATTCACAACTGTACTAGCTTTAAAAGGATGAGATAATGCAAAAAAGTGTGCATATTTGGTAATTCTATAAACTACCACCATGATGAAACTCTTTCCTTGATACTTAGCTAAACATGTGATAAAATCCATTAAGACCTCCTCCCAACACTGACTTAGAATGGCTAAAGGTTGTACAACACTCGAGGTCTTAATTGTCTCAACTTTATTTTGTTGGCAAACCAAACATTTTGCCATAAGCTTCTGAATATAAAATTTAAGGCCATCCCAAAAAAATTCCTTCTTGATCCTATGGCAAGTTTTTAAAAATCTTGAGTGCCCTCCTAAGGGAGACGTGTGCAATTACAAAAAAAAAAAATGTTTGAGTTGGGAAATCTTACAAGGATATAAGTGATCTTTGTACCATAATGAATCATGTTTCCAGCTAAATGTATCATATGTACTAGGATATTGTTGCAAATTTTGAATGAGTGACCACACCTCTTTATCATTCTTCCATTCATCCCTTGCTTCGATTACCCACTCAATTTCGATAATAGAAATAAAACAAAGCAATGCTTTGACATTCTCATCCTTTCTTGAGAGTGCATCTGCAACAACATTTTTCTTCCCTTTTTTGTAGATGATTTCAAAGTCATAACCCAACATCTTTGTCACCCATTTTTGTTGCTCTTATGAAGATAATCTTTGTTCCAAAATTATTTAAGGCTATCATAATATTTTTTTTACCTTGAAGTGCCTTCCCATTAGGTAAGGTCGCATTGATGGTGCTGGAGCCACCAAATTTTCAAGTGGAACTCCCCAATAAGAAGTCTCAGTTAGGCCTCAGACCATTTGGTGTAGGAGTCCCAGCAGTGGGTCGTAAGGTAATTCCTTGACCGCGATGTTGAACAAAGGCAAGTAAGATAACTCTATTAGTAGCAAGGGTGTGACTGATGCAGAGAGTCAAGGAATGTATACGAGAGGTTCCAACACTTTGAAGGGAGAGGAAGGTGAAGGTGAGTTCCAATTTGAAAGGGATCAGTCCCAACTCGTCTAGGAACACACCACACAAAGGACATGGACAGCTTCTAGTGGAGCAATCCACTTGGATGCAGCAGTCACAACATACAAGGTAAGATAACACGAACAACACTCACACATCAGTCTGAGACAAGTGTGATGGTTGATATAGCAAGGTTCATGAGAAATGTTTGTCTGATGTTGACAGAGCAGTCAACACGAATGGTGATAGCATTAATAAGATATGAAACACATTAACAACAAGATTCATATAATTGCATACAAATCAGTTCATACACAAGTACTTAAGTTAAACAACATATATCATGAAGGAAACTGGAACAATCCAACTACAATAACAACATATGCATGAAAATGTGTTAGCTCTTATTATATAAAGAAGTGTAAGTCACAATCATACAATACATCCATGTAAACCTGCTAGCCCCAACAGTGGAACGTTACAACCACATCCGCCTACTCCTCCAAAGAGATGTACTAGGTCTGTGTAGTGGAGAAGCGAAGGCACGTTACAATATTGTCCAAGCATTCTTCAAGATAGTGTTAGTAGAAGCATGGCTGACCAAAAG
This sequence comes from Pinus taeda, assembly GCA_000404065.3. Lineage (NCBI taxonomy): Eukaryota > Viridiplantae > Streptophyta > Pinopsida > Pinales > Pinaceae > Pinus > Pinus taeda. The sequence continues at coordinate 141,590 of APFE031591368.1, forward strand.
CCTATACAATGAGTTATGAGGAACTATTTATAGCAAAGAGTGGGGTGACCCTTGACATTCCCCTTTGTGACCATTCAACTACCCTCATGATTCTTCACTTACTCTATGACTGTTACACCCACACTTGACACTTGACATACACTTAACATGACTCAACATTATAACACACATGTAACCATGTGAACAATGGCTTAGACAAGCCAAACTAGACATCATTCAGACTTAGACAACCATAGAAGTCCAACTACTTGACATCCTCATGCTGATCAATAGTGACATATTGATGCCAAGATTGGTAGTCCTTGAGAGTGTCCGTGTGTTCTGATGTGATGTCTGTCTGAAACCTAAACCTTACCTCCATATAATCTGGGAACACTGCTCAGGCTCCTCTGTCCAACTCATTTGTGAGCATGCACATCATTATCTTTAGTGTGGCTAGACTAGCAACGTTACATGCGTATGATGTCTGCACTGATAGGAAAGTTTAGGCTAGTGGCAGTGTTCATCAGCTCATCGAAGTACAAGTCAAACTCTCGTTGGACCTACTTCTTGGTCTTCACCTGAGTAAGGTTCGCAAGTGATGGGATCACATGAGTGTGCACTATAACCTCGATGATTTTGAACACTCGTGCATGGGAAACCTGTATGCTAGTGATGTGTTGCGATAGGTCTTCATAGTTTCGAATCTGACTCCAGATACGTGCTTGTAGCTCGACCGCATTGGCCTTCATCATCTTTGGAAAATGAAGTGGGGCTCCCTTGTACTTCATCATCCATGCTTGCATGTTATCAACAACAATATGTATGTTCTTTAAGATGCATACTCTTCTTGCACATCGTTGTTGCCATCCGTGGAGATGAACAACTGCTTGATGCACGGTAAAAAACTTGGAGTACAATGTTCGCATAATTGTGTCCAAGGACAACAATTCATCCAGTATTTCCTTCTTGAGTTCAGCTCGGGCAGACATTGTCACTAAGTCTCCTCCCTGCTTGGCCACCTACAGTTCCTTTGCCATTCACTCATTCTCAGCTATTAGAAAACAAACACTTGAGCTAGAGGCTTCGACATACACTCTAGTTGCATCGGCCAATGCAGATGGATGCTTGTGTACATTAGTCACGATCACTTTCTCTTGAAATTTTGCAGGGGATGCTTGGTCTTTCGAAGTCGTTACTCTCTGAGACTGCACAACTCTTTGATGAGATTCGTCAAAGGAGATTTTGAGCATCTCTTCTTTCAGTTGACCATCAAGGATATTAGTGCCTCCTTGGTCATTGTTTGGATGCATTGAAGTAGGCGAGTCAACCTCTCTTTGGTGAGGCATGAGGTCAGTGTCCTGTTCCAACTCCTGTTGCTCCATGTCTGCATCCAACTATTCAAGAGCTTGTTCTATCTCATGAGAAAAGTCTTTCCCCTACAAGGGTTCACCCTGTTCGCCTGATGTCAGCTATTCAGAAGAATAACCAAACTTGTACGGGCGCTACTTCATCTATTTGCACGTGATGTGCCCCCTATTGAATCTATTGTCGTTGTGCTTCCTTCTCATGTTAGCGCAACTGTAGTTCTTTCCAGAGTTGCTCCCTCAACTCATGCAACTCCTTCTCCACTTCTTCTATTCTCTTCTTATCCCTTTGCCTTCGCGCGATTCTCTTGTCACGATGTTGCCTGTTCTGTTGGATAGCCATAGCTGCTTGTTCTACAAGTGGATCTGTTTGAAACTTGTAGTGTTGATCCTCCTCCATGTGGTCGAGAATCTTTCTCTTCCCTTTGTCATGCACAATTATGCTTGGCTTTGCTGCCTCTGATGTTGCTGCTATTGCTGCCACTACTGGTGTTCTCCTTGGTGTTGCTTCATGCTAATGTGCTAACCACTCTACGATGAAACCGACCTGTTCATTAGAGTAACTATAACAATACCTCCATGAGTCCTCCTCGGCCGAATGACATGCCCCATGGATCCAATTGAACTGAACTCTCATGTAGTGATCCTTCACAATGCAATGTGGGTCATATGGGTTGAAGCTTCAGAGGTCGAACGAGTACTTCTTCATCTATTCAGCTTTGACATCCGCTTACTTGATGCTCTAGATCTCGTATAACCCAATCCACAACGAAAGAGTGGGCCAAGGTGCCTTCTTCTTCCGTTGCAGCCTACCTGTTAATCATGTTGAGATATGATACGCTACTCCCTACATGACAAGCACATCTAAAGAAAATTTTGGCAGAACATGCGAAGGTTTCTCCACACTGAATACTCCAATGAACGTGTCGTCTAGTGAGGCATACCAATCTATAATGCCTAACAATTCCTTCATCGCTTGTTTTTACATGCAGGGTAGATCCTGTTCAAATAGAAACTGGTACACTGGGGTGACAAGATGGTCGGATAGCCGTATGATCACTCCTTTGAAGCTGCACTCAGATAATAACTTGAATTAGGTGTTCAAAATAGTCTTTGCAGGTGACGATGCCCACTCTAAGCTCAGGAACTCATGTCGAGCACAAACTGGATATAGAATGTAGGCGAGAATGTAAATTTCTGCATGCATGCCTTCGAGCGACTGTCAAGCCTTCGTGACTTGCTCCTTTAGTTGATGAGCCAGTATGTTGGACCAGTTGCATGTTCCTCCTTCTCTAACCAATTGGTCTAGCGTGACTACCCAACTATGAGGGAAGGTATCAGTGGTTGCTTGGCCACTTAGTCAACATGTGAATATGACCAAGTATTGGTATGCCTCCCTTAATATCTTCGTCTTAAATATCTGATTGGGTGTCATCCTGAAATGAGTTGAATCCTTTACCCAATCCTCCAAAATGTGTTTGGAGTGGCCTCTGTTGTTGGGCAAGCTGAATGGAGGGGTCATCATAGTCATGGGCTCATCCATCTGACACATCTCATCATAATCTCGTGCCCAGAAGGTTGCAACCTTTGGCCCAATGACACTGCTCAAGGTCATTATCTCAAGGTCAGTGTGAGAGACAATCCAGTGAATCATATCTGCACATGGGAACGTGGGGTATCTGCATGAAATCTGGTGCAAGATGGACTTATGAATGTTCACGTACACCTAACGATCTTCAAGGCCTTCCCCAAAAGTACCTGCAAATTTTTCATTCACCTCTTGCCACTTCAGTTTGATGTCTTTGTTTAGATACAACTTCGTATCTTCATAGATCGGCAAACCAAAGGACACCTGCTCAGCTATTGCTCCAGCGACCATACCATCATTTTCCTGAGATCCTATTCTCTTGGAAGCCATTGAGGTGGATGAACACTTGAAAGATCTGGGAACAAGAAGCATGCATGGCAAGAAATATGTCAGTGAAAACAAAGCAAATCCGAGGAAGGATACATCACATACCTGGGAAACTAGATGAGTAAGATTGCACAAATTTCAGTGGGAGGTTGAGTGACTGGCTACTAGAACTGTGAAAAGGTAGTTTAGACTGACTGGGAGGCTGGAAAAGTTGTTGGATCTATGAAATGCATAATTCGTTTGGGTAGTTGGTTATTGGGATTATGCAATGCGCAATCCCAGCTGGGAAGGACTCCTGGCCCAGGGACATATTTGCGCAAATTCTTGGGCCAACCAGCCACTTCCCTCCAAGAATGCGCAAATCAGTCTGGGAGGCCAATGTTACGCCAGAATGGATAAATATGGAGAGGAAGGTGAGCCTTCCTTCTCCAGATTGTGCAATGCAGCCTTGGTGAAGGTAGAGGCTAGGCCAAGGTTGGCCTAACTTGCTGACGGGAAACTGAAAGAAAGTAAGTCGATGAAATGCATGGTGACACTAAGTGATAGAAGAAGTGATAAAAAGTGCATGCAAAACATGAATGGAAGATTCAGCAAACAGATCAACATGCATGTGGGTGAGATCGTTCACCAGTTGGGCGAACGTCCATGGAAAATAGTTTCATGCATGTGATAGCAGTGAGATAGCAATGAAAATTGAAACAGATCTAAGACAAGCTATAATGTATGTAAACGACAGCAAGTCTTCAAAGAAATCAAGCAAACAACACTCACACAAGTGAATACACAAAAAGTGACAGAAATGCTGAAAAAGACAAGTTGAGGCCACTTACCCATGAATAGCTAAGCCATGTGTCAAAGAGTATTGGATGTGTTGTGGTTTGTTAGAGCTCAAAGATTGATGTGAATGAATGAGCTCTGATGCGTTGAATAAATAAGTTTGGTCTCATGACGTGCATGCCACAAATCTAGGAAAAAGTGACACTTGGAGGGAAACTTCTAAAAAAAAATTGCATGTAACCCCCGATTGCTAAAAATAGCTCGCTAAATCATGGGATGCCTTTTGTTGTTGTCTCTTGCTATGCTAGGGAGATCAAGTCATGCATGCATGCAAGTCAAGTTTCCTTGGTCCCGGGTGGTACTAGTCAACCGTACTGTCCATGCATGCCAGTGCTCAACTACTTAGGAAAAATGTGCATTCCTGACTGTAAGTTGGGCTAACTGCCCAAGGGGATTGCGTAATTTATGGGAAAAGTAGTTGATTGCTGCATAGATTTGCGCAAATCCTAGGCTAAATAGCCTGCTACAGGAAAAAATTGCGCAAATCCTGCTGGGAGAGTTGGCTGGCAGGATTGTGCAATCCTAGAGACCAGTAGGCTGTCAAAGAGGATTGCATAATTCCTAGAGGGAAGGTTGGTTTCCCTCTATGAATGCCCAATTTTCAAGGGGAAGCTGCTCAGCCTGTAGCTAGACCAAGTCTGGGTAAGCAGCCTATGAGGGGAATGGATCGACTGTATTCGATAGGCTGCCTTTGTGTGAGGAAAACACCGAAACTTGAGTACTTGATGAAGCAAGACAAAGTGTTGTGTAAGGTTGGTAGGGGAGGCTCCAAAACAAGCTAAGGAAAAATTTTGGAGGGTGGTTGTAGCCACTACAACACGTCGTGATTGCTTAGTGCATGTTATATTTCCAACATTTCCTTCTCATAATTAGGTACTTTTAAATACTTTCCTTGGATTGGACGACTTTCAAAAGTAATGGGTCTTCCTTCTTGCATTAAAACAACACCCATTATGTTTCCTGAGGCATCACATTCTACCATAACAGTTTTTGTGAAATCTGGCATACCTAAGACTGGTGCTTGACACATTGCCTCTTTGAGATGTTCAAAGGTCTTCATTGCTTATAGAGTCCAAGAAAATGCATCTTTCTTTAGTAATGATGTTAGAGGTGCCACTATTCTCCCATAATCCTTAACAAACTTTCGATAATACCATGTCAACCCGAGAAATCCTTGAATATGCTTTATGGTTGTGGGGATTTTCCATTCCTTAATGGCTTTAATTTTGTTAGGATCTACCTTGACACCCTCATGAGATACAATATGACCCAAATATTCCACCTTGTGTACTCCAAAGAAACATTTGGAGGTTTTTGGATATAATTGTTTCTCCTCCAATAGTCTTAAAACCCTATCAACATGTTGAACATGATCCTTTCAAGACTTGTTGTAGATTAGTATATCATCAAAAAATACTAACAAAATTTTTATAAGGAAGGGTTTGAAAGTGGAATTCATAAAACCTTGAAGTGTGGAAGGTGCATTAGTAAGGCCAAAAGGCATGACAAAAAATTGATAATGACCCTCATGAGTTCTGAATGTTTTTTTTGGAATGACTTCAGTCTTTATTCTAATTTGATCATATCCTAAACGAAGATCCAACTTAGTGAACTAAATTGCTCCATTTAATTCATCCAACAATTCATCAATGATAGGAATGGGAAATTTATCTTTAATAGTGACCTTGTTGAGATCCCTATAATCCAGACACATACGCCATGATCCATCCTTCTTGTGCGCCAATACTACTAGAGTAGAGAAATAACCTTGACTAGGTTGAATTATACCAACCTCTAGCATTTCTGCAACCATAAGTTCAATTTCACTCTTTTGGGCATAAGGATATCTGTAAAGCCTGATGTTTGGAGGAAAAATTCCTTGAATCAAATGAATAGCATGATCATGATCATGAATAGGTGGGACGCCTTTAGGATTCTTAAACACCTTAGAATGAGTATCCAAGACTTTTTGGATATTTGGATAAATAGATGATTTTGATGTTTGAACCTCTAGTGAGCATAATTTTGTAATTACACCCCATTTTTCTTTCTTCAGAAACTTTGTCATGCCATTACAGTTGATTATCTTTCCTGGTTTCCCTATGATGCCCCTTAATTCAAATTCCTTTCCTTCCCAAAAAAATTTCAAGAAAAGTTCTTGAAAATTTAGAGTTATCGTCCCCAAAGATTGTAACAATTCGACTTCTAGTATAACATCAACACCACCCATTGGAATGGAAAGAATTGGACTATTGAATACATATTCCCCCATGGTTATCTTGATATTATGGTACTTTCTAGAAAATTTTAAGTTCCTCCATTTGCGACCATCACTTGACACTCTTATGTTGGATATAGGAAGCAATTCAATTCCTTGGCTATCTTACAATGAATAAAATTATGGGTACTACCTGATTCAATCAACATACCTTTTTCTTCTTGATATATTCTTCTATATTGAGAGTTTCAGGAGTGATAATTCTTGCTAATGCATTACAATATATGATCATATTCATTTGTTCTTTCTCGAGGGTTGGTTCCTGGTGTATATCCTCCTCTTTTGATGTTTCTTGTTCCTTTTCTTCCTCCCCTTCACAATCTATGTAGAATAATTTATTCTTAGCATACTTATGACCTTTAGTGCATTTTATATCACAACTATAACAAAGCCCTTTTTCTCATTTTTCCTCCAATTTTTGTGGTGTCAACCTTGTAGGTTGTGGAAGAATAGGAGTAGCAACACTACCATCTTTATAGTTGTGAGTGGTATACATCCTAATTGTCATAATTTTTCTTTCAACTTTTCTTGCCACCTTGAATGCCTTCTCCAATGAATCAAGTTCCCAAAGGTGAACCTCATGTTGGATGTTATCTTTTAAATTCCATATGAATACATCAATCTTATGCTTCTCTAGAATATTGGTTACCCTGATATTCAATTTTTGGAAGTATTCAATGTGCTCCGTCATTGAACCCTTTTGTTTGAGATTTATCAATTGGATAAAGAAGGTGTTTCTCTTTGTATCTTCATAATGTGCTATCATTTCACCTGTAAAAATTGACCATGTGACAAGTGGTTTACGAGAAAAAAGCCATCTATATCATACAAATTGATTGGGTTCTAAATATAAAGATGCAATACATACATTTTGTGAGGGCTGCACATCTTGTAGATCAAAATATTGCCCCATTTGTATTATCCATGCTACCAGATCCTTACCATCAAACTTCCTCATATATATCTTTGGAATGTGGTGGTTCTTAAACCCCACATTGGACTATCTAAAATCATAATTCATATTCATTTTTTCCTCATCATGATTTTCATGGACTACCTTGTCACCACCAGGAAGCCTTTCTTGCAACAACTTTATCAACCCTTCCAACTTGATAGTCATTGCATCCATGCCTAATTTAAAAACCTCCATGTTTATTTTTAAGCCATCCATGTCCCTTTTAAGTTCATTTGTTTTCTCTTTGTCAGAGTGAAATTTGTTGCACTTGGTCTTGTAATTTTGATATATCATGTTGCAATTCTTCCTCTTCATGCATCATAGTATATCTTTTTGAGGGCTTAATGGGTGTAGAATTTTTTTGTTTGGGAGGCATTTTAGAACCCAATATCTATATATATACTTCAATATTCCCTTTGAATCACTTCAAACTTATTTTTCAAACAAAATTTATGCAAAAAATAAAAAACACACACCTTTTTCGTGCTTTTTAGGATCTCGATATTGTAATTGTTTTATCTCTGTAATTTCAAACTTCCAAGGTATAAAGTTTGGTCCTGTGGTAGACCACTGAATCTTCTTTCCAATGCCCCAAGTCATACCTGTTATCACTCAGAATTTTCTCAAGGTTAAAGAAAGAAATTTCTGGGGTAACAACAAACAAATCTTTTAGACTCAAGTTCTAGCCCACCTAAGTCCATAGAGGGCTCTCTCTTTAGGATTTAACTTTGTTTAAATAAGATTCCAGGCTAGTTCTTAATGTTCAGGGTTGTTTGTTTTGATTGGGTGGTGGAATTAAGAAGACAAATGGGCAGAGAAAATATTTAGGTCATTGGGATATGGAGTCAATCAAGAAAGGCTTAACTGGATTTGATTTATCCCTGAGGTAAGAGTTCACAGGGCAAGCTAACACAACAAGAGCAAATCTGTAGGTTTCAGTGAATGGAAAGTCCTAACCAGGGCCAAGGGAAATGAAGAATCCTTAACTGGGATTGGGATGAATAAAGGAAGGATGGCTAGTAGCAAAGGGCAATGAAGAATCCTATACTATGGGCCAAAGTGGGGATAGACTATGGAAGTAAGGGGACAATTAAGAATCCCCAAACCAAGACAGTTTAGTAGAAAACATAAATAAAGCAAAGAGTTAAAATAGAGAGCACTTAAGTTAATTTTGATGATATCATTCCTTGTTTTCTTTTAAGATTTTATAAGAAACACATTTGAATATTTCATAACATAAAGAGAATACAATATTTAAGCATGAGAAAATGATACTTATTTGTTCCAATTGTGCACAAGAATCGAGTGAAATGTCCTCAGCTTTATTTCATAGTCCAGTAAACCAGTCCAGTCTTGAGTACAATAGCTCTTTAGCTTAAAAAAAAATGTCTCCAGAAATGCTTTTTAATCCACCCTAAAATACTTCAAATGAAAAAGTATTTATACTAATTCTAAACTGAAATATCTTGAAGAAATATCAAGATTGGTTTACAAATATCTCAAATTGTTTTACACTAATATAACTTAAATAAAGGACATTCAAAACTAATGAATCTATTTGGCACTATTTTTATGGATTTATGGTTACGAATAAGAGAAATTTGAATTTGATAGCAACTCTTAATTGATGATGAGGCATCCCAGTCACTAACTGCATCCTTTCTTTGTGCATTCTGCCCCAACAATTCTACAAAATTAGGGTCCATTGATACCTTTGTATATCTCAATCCGAGATCGATATGTAAAAAATGAAAGAGGTTATTGTCGATAAGTATGTTTGTGAGATAAACCTCTCTCTGTTTCCCCAAATTCAACTCCACCTGTTCACAATATTCTCGGCAAAAATATGTCAAAAACAAGACTTTGCACAAACTAAAAAAGAGGCTATGAAGACATGCAGTTATCTCCCTTTTGGTAATACCTGTGTAAAAAGTGAGATAGGTTTTGGTATATTAGCCTTTGAGGAACAAAACCTCCTCCAGTTTCACATGATACATCTTGGATTGGCCATAATAGTTTCTAAAAAACTATGACTTAAACAGGAAATTTCTGAAGAATGTACCATTTCTGCTCTCATTTCATCTTTTAATCTTAAATTTCTTTTAACTATTTTTCACTTTTACTTTGGATAAACTTCATTGTTGTTGGTGAAAATGTTTTCATCTTTGTTTAATACTTACTTCCTTCATGTTTACTTTAACTGTTTATTTTTACCGCTTTGTTTTTCATCTATCTTCACTTTGACATGAATCTATATGCTTTGTAACTGTCTTCCATGGTGTTTGTCTTCATGCTAGCCACTTTACTTGACTTGGTCTTCAATCTGATACTCTTTAACCCTGATAAACTTTAACTGTTCTACTATGTCCTTTTACCTTCACTATATATTTTAGGTTTTTACTGTCTATTTCAATAGTAAATTCTTTTATTTTTATGTATATCAGCATCAGGAGTGGATATAGGTTAAGTACATGCATATTTTGTTCACTTGTCTTTAATTGTTTTCTCTGTCTAGTTGCTCTATTTTGACTATCAATGCTCTGTGTAGTTTTCTTCTTCTTTTTTTCCTTATATAATTGTGTTCATCCTCTGAGAACAAGTTCTGAATGAGGTTTTTTGTTGATTCTTGGAATAAACCAGTTCTGTGACTAGTATCAAAACTGTTTATCCAAGATCTGATCTTAGTTTGATAACCTGAAAAAAAAAATCAATATTATTTAATAAAACATAGGTCTTCATGAAGGGTGCTTGATGGCTCTCTGGCACAAGGATGACTGGGAAAGGGGTTGCAATAGATTTTTGGATGGAAAACAGATGGTGAAATCATGTTGTAGAGGTTCAGGGAGACACTGGAGGGTTTCATAAGTTTACACAGTCGAACGGGCGAAAACCATGAAATCACGGGTTTTCACGTTATAAGGTTTAACGGGCAGAATTTTGAAATATGGTGCAAAATTCAATTAAATGAATGGACGGGCGGTTTGTTGAAATGGCGGGGAAGTGGTATTGAAGGGCCATCGCACTGCTTATGAGGTGTGGGTGGTTTTGAGGGAAGGTCGTCCAATGCCATTCATCGGGCACCACGTAACATTGGGGTGAATAGTGAAACCACCCATATTGGGTGGGTAAAGGTCGGCCTTCGAAGGCCGCCCGATATGATTGTCAACTGTTGGATCAAATGGGACCTGATCGTACGGTGATAAGGGCGAGGATTTGACATGAGGTTTAATGGAGGGGCTTGGCGGAGATTTAAGAGCAACGAGATCTAATTAATCACATATTATGGCGGACTAAGGGCGTTGGGAGTGATTTCATTGCGGAGATAGATTATTAATTAACCAGAGATTAATTAATTAATCTCTTTTATTTGGCGAAGGGTTTTGGTTATTAATTATCCGCTAATCGACTGATTAACCCATTTATTATTCATTAATAAAGTTTATGTTTCAAACTTGGGGTGGGATATTAATATAAGGATTTTTATTATATAGTTATAGGGGAAGGGTTTATTGTTTCTTGGGATTTAATACATATAATGTTAAAGTTAATATGAATTGAAAGTGGAAAATAACTTAGCACCAAGTTAAATGTGTATTTATAATTTATTTGCTTTTATAAACACATTTTAACATAGGCTTAGTGTTATTTTTGTGGGTTTCTTCAGAAAAGGGGTTTTCTTTGGGGGTGATCACTTTTCTAAGGTTTTATCCTTAGGAAAAGGGGTTTATTAGGGAAAATGAGTGAATTATGGAGGGGGTGAATGCTTATGAGGGGACTTTTAGTACTTAGGACCTATAAGTTATTGGGCCGAGGGTCCAGTCCCTCCAAAAGTCATAGAAATGCTCTGAGCCCCTTTAACTTAAGATTTTAGGTACTTTAAGACTTTCCTTGGAAATTAGTTAAGTGAAAAATGTAATGAAATGAGGGAGGTTAATCAATTGAATTTGTGTACTTTGATAAATGCTCAATTGTCATCCATACTTAGAAATTTGATGATGAAGGTGAATAATATGATCTTATCTAATCAATCATCACAATTCTGCAACCATTCAACCACTTACCCACCTACTCATCCTACCATTTTTACTTCTCTTTATTAGGGTGCACTTGAACTTGCAAACCCTTATTAGCACCTTTTTTTTTTTCTTTTACAATGGTATTATAACTAAGTCTAACCTTATTACATCCAAGGGCTCAAATTAAATAGTTGAGCTCCTTTTATTCACTCTACCTAATCTAATTATCTGCCAAGGTTAAACAGTGTGGTCAGATTTTCATTCTCTATCTATAAACATGAAATTGAAAACATGGAATAACCAATATTAAACTGTTTGATTACCATGGATTGTGGCATGAAAAACAAGTTGCACACAATCATTATTATGCATAAAGTAAATAGTAGTGGCATTTGGACTTGCAAACTTTCTTGGTATTTTCTTTCTTTGGGGTTCATATTTTCATCTTTTTTTTTAACCTTTTTATTATTTTTGTCCATCGATTTTTCTTTTAGGACATATCGTCTTTACATTTTTTTATTTTTTGAATATGGAAAACATTTTCAGAAAA